>JACEIK010017412.1:0-12556 GCA_018107945.1 Datura stramonium
GAAAAAATGGGTAAATCATCTGTGGGAGGGAACATGCTTGATGAAGGATAGAATTCGTGTCGGATTTCTTGATTGGTTAATGTGCATGAAATTTTGGAGAGTCAATTCATGAAGCTAGGAAGTCTTAATGTAGTTATATGTGATTTTAGTGGGTATGTCTTGCATGCTCTATTTTTTACTTGCTATCTATAATAATAATTGTAGCCTTAACTTTAATTGTCTCGCTTCAATTAGCTACGTGTGAGTCTTCATGTACGTGATATCTAAAAGATATTTTCGAGGAAGAACAAGGTTTTAAGTGTTGGGTAGTGATCTTGGGCATAATTATGTGCCCAAGTGCTATGTTATATCTTATTTTAGTCGTGTTTGTTAAATTAATTGATTACATTCTCATGTGATCTTTTATAAATTTGGGTATGCACTAACCAACATGATTAACCCTTGTTTTATAGGTGTAAAATGCATATGAGGGCCGAAATAATGATGGTTGAAGTAAAGGAATGGAATCCGGAGCGAATTGCAAAAGATGGGAAGAAAACATGCCATGGCATGGCTAGCCGCGCCAGGCAGTGTGCTCACGCTGTGCGTGAGCAGCACCCAGCATCGTGCCATGCGCGCAAGATGTTTCCCTACAAGGCGCCTGTGCGCCAGCATCTGTTCCACCCCATGCACTGCTGCGCGCCGTAGGCCATCGCGCGAGAGGAGCTCCATGCCATTCCGTTTGTCGTGCAGGCACTTCGCACCACCTGCCGAGGATGAAATTTCCAGTAGCTGTCCGGTTTGCCTCCATGTCAAGAGGCAAATTGGCGCATCCACCTCCATGCCACGGAGCCATTCCATGCCCGGCCAAAAAGTGCCAAATCCCACTTACTATAAACTCAACCCTTAGTTCGTAATATCATTTGTCACGAAATATTTTTGGATAACCGTGAAGGAGCGAAGGGAGAACGGAAGAAATCTTCCTAGGGTTCCATTTTTTTCATTCTCTTTTAATTATTCTTGTAAGTATTCCACTTGAATCATGTTTTTGAGTATTTGTACAAACATGAGTAGCTATAACCCTTCCTCTAGGGTTGAGGCTACGTAATATGATCGTAATTGCATGAATTCTTCATTGGTTTTAGTTTTTAGTTGTTATTTTTTCTTACATTCTTTATTATTTCTTTCTTACATTCTTTATTATTTCTATTTTTATGCTTGATCACCATGGAAACATACTCGTTAAGCCTAGGTAAAAGCTTGAATGAGTAACCCTAGGCTAGAACATGAGAATGTAGGGAGCAAGTTCTTGCCTTTATGATAGGATTAACGGTTAGGATAGAAATCATACCTAATTTGCCTTGCTTGGTTGATAAAACGGGATGAGCTAGATACCAACTTAGAATTATCACATCACCACTCGCAGAAGTAGTTGTGAAGCTATGTTCAGTTAAATGATTATAGGTACGAAAGTCCACAATCAAGGGTGCAAACTCTGTAAACCACATCCATGTAGTTAAATTGCTCACGAATTAGAACGTCACATCCCCACTCAACAATGTAGGTGTGAGATTAATTTGTCGTGTTTAGAGGCTCAAAAGACCATGAACATAGCATTTTAATTATGTGAGACAACAACTAAAGTTTTCATACTCAAACCATTGCGAATGATAGCATTTCATGATTACTAGGCCTTAACTCTAGTTGTTTCTTGTATTGTTTCTCGATTATTTTGTGATCACCCCTAGACTTAATTAGAATTTTACAAAATTTCTATAATCAACACTTGTGAAGATTAAATTAGCACTTGAACTATAATATTCTCTAAAATAGTCTAGTCCCTATGGGTTCGACATCCGGCTCTTAAAAAGGGCCACTGTATTACTTGTACGATCGCGTACGCTTGCGTGAGCGCTGGGCGCGAACACGGAACCTATTCATAACTCAGTCTATCTTTCACACCAACACTATCCACTGGGAAAAATAGAGCTAGATCATCAAAACATTTCTTCACGAGAATTACATGAAGCACAGGATGCACGGAAGATAACTCTGAGGGAAACTCCAATTAATTCGCCACCTTGCCAACTCGTTTCACAATCCGGTAAGGGCCAACATAACTGAGTTTTCCTTTCTTTTAAAACCGCATCACTCCCTTCATGGGAGATACCTTCAGAAACACTCAGTCATCCACCACAAACTCAAGTTCTCTCCTCCTCAAATCAGTGTAGGACTTTTGAAGACTTTGAGTAGTTTTTAACCTATCTCTTATCAACTGAACTTTCTCTATTTCCTCGTGAACCGAATCCCTTCCTATCATCGCCGCCTCACCAAGCTCGAATCAACCGATTGGAGACCTACATCTCAACCCATAGAGAGCCTCAAACAGTGCCATCTGAATACTGGAGTCATAGCTATTATTGTAGGACAACTCGATCAGGGGAAAGTGATCATCCCAACCACCTTTGAAGTAAATGACGCATGCCCTCAACATGTCCTCGAGGGTCTGAATTTTCCGCTCTACTTGACCATCCGTTCGTGGGTGAAATGTTGTGTTGAGCTTAACCCGTGTACCAAGCCCTTTTTGAAACGACCTCCAAAATTGAGAGGTAAATTGAGTACCTCTATTTGAAATGATGGATAAGGGCACTCCATGAAACCGAACTAGCTCCCAAACATATAGTTTGGTATAATCCTCCACACAGTCCATGGTCTTAATCGGTAGAAAATGAGCAGCCTTGGTCAACCTGTCCACCACAACCCAAATAGAATCATATTGTCGACGAGTATGAGGTAAACCTTTGATCAAGTCCATATTAATTTATTTCCACTTCCAAGTAGGAATGCTAATATCCTAAAGAACACATCTTAGTCTCTGATGCTCAACCTTTTACTTGTTGACAGTTCGGACACTTGGGTATGAATTATGCAATATCCTTCTTCATGCCATTCCACCAATAGATTTCCCGTAAGTCATGGTACGTCTTGGTGGAACCCGAATGAATAGAATACCTGGATCCGTGTGCCTCATGCAATATACGACTCCTCAAATCGTCCACGTCCGGAACACATAAGCGACCCTGATACTGAAGCACACTATCTCCCCCTTTGGAGAAGACCTATACCTTCTGATTTTGAACAGATTCTTTCAAATTTACCAAAAGTAGGTCCTCATCTTGTGTTTCTTTCACATTAGTCACCAAGGACGATTCTGGTCTGTTCTGAACAACAACACCGCCATCGGTCGAGTCAACCAACCTAACTCCTAACCTAGCAAGTCGATGCAGATCTCTCGCCAGCTCTTTCTTCCCCTCATCCACATGAGACACACTCTCAATAGAGAGTCTACGAAGTGCATCCGCTACTACATTTGGCCTTACCCGGATGGTATAGCACACTCATATTGTAGTCCTTGAGTAGCTCTAACCACATCCTTTGTCGAAGATTGAGATCTTTCTGCGTGAACACATATTGTAAGCCCTTGTGGTCTGTAAATACATCCACTTGAACCCCATACAAATAATGTTGCCATATCTTCAATGAAAATACCACCACGGCCAATTAAAGATCATGGGTCGTAATTCATCTCATTAACCTTCAATTGTATAGAGGCATATGCTATGAACTTCCCGTGCTACATCGATACACACCCAAGTCCAATACTTGAAGCATCACAATACACCATGTACCCATCTATACCCTATGGTAGAGTTAACACCGGTGCTGGAGTAAGTCAGGTCTTCAACTCTTGGAAGCTCTTCTCACAAGCGTCCGACCATTGGAATTTCACCTTCTTTTGGGTCAATTTGGTCAAGGGTGCTGCAATCAATGAGAAACCCTAAAAAAATCTTCGATAATAGCCAAATAGACCCAACAAGCTCCGAATATATGAAGGATTTACTGGTCTAGGCCAATTCTTTACCACTTCTATTTTCTGAGAATCAACCTTCATGCCCTCACTTAATACCACATGGCCCAAAAATGCTACGGAGTTAAACCAAAACTCACACATGATGAATTTAACATATAATTGACGATCCCTGATAGTCTGTATCACCACCCTCAAATGAGCGCCATGCTCCTCCTTGCTCCTTATGTATATAAGGATGTCATCAATGAACACGATCATGAACATGTCTAGATATGGCTTGAACACCCTTTTCATCAAGTCCATAAAAGATGCAAGAGAATTCAATAGTCCAAAAGACATAACAACAAACTCATAATGACCATACCGGGTCCTGAAGGCTGTTTTCGGGATGTCACTCTCCCGAACCTTGAGCTGGTGATATCCGGACCTGAGATCTATCTTTGAGAAACACTTGGCACCCTGAAGCTGGTCAAATAAATCATCAATCCTGGGTAAAGGATACCTGTTCGTGATGGTGACTTTTTTCAATTGCCGATAATCAATACACATGCGAAGAGAACCATCTTTCTTTCGGACAAAGAGAACTGGTGCACCCTATGGGGACTTGCTTGGTCTAATGAAACCCTTATATAACAAGTCCTTGAACTTCTCTTTCAACTCTTTTAGCTCGGCCGGAGCAATTCTTTATGGAGGAATAGATATAGGTTGTGTGTCGGGAAGAAGGTCAATACCAAAATCGATCTCCCGCTTGGGAGGGATTCTCGGTAAATCATCTGGAAAGACCTCTGGATACTCACGTACTACTGGAACTGACTGGATAGTCGGGGTCTCAGAATCGGTATCCTTAACCCTAACAAGATGGTACACACAACCCTTAGAAATCATCCTTCTGACCTTAAGGTAGGAAATGAAACGACCTACAAGCTCAGTTGAACTACCTTTCCATTCTAAGACTGGCTCACCCAGAAATCTAAACTCTACTTCCTAGGTTCTACAATTAACTGAGGCATACCATGAAAATAGCCAATCAATGCCAAGAATAACATCAAAATCGATCATGGCTAACTCTATCAAATCTGCTGAGGGGACCTACTGAAGGACTGAGACTGGGAAACCTCTATACACCAGTCTAGCTAGAATTGAGTCACCTACTGGAGTAGAAACTGAGAAGGATTCTTACAAGACTTCGGGACTAACTCTGAAGCTACTGATCATATAAGGTGTCACAAAAGACAAGGTAGTCCTAGATCTAACAAAGCATAAACATCAATATGGAAAGCTCGCAACATACCAGTGACCACATCCGGGGAAACCTCCTGCTCCTAGCGGGATGCTAATGCATAAAATCTGTTTTGGCGTTGATCACCTCCTGTATTGGTAGATTCCCCCGATGTGCTGATTGTGTGGGAGGGGCTGCTAAACTAGAAGCTAGGCCTCGGCCCCCATCATGATCCTATCTAACTGTTGGGCAATATCTGAGCATGTGTTCGGGCTTTACACCCCCGAAAAAAGCACCTTGAACCTGCAAAGCACTGGCCTAAATGTGGGTATTTAGCCATCATATCTGCTTCAGCTTCCCACGTAGCTCCCTCAACATGCTGGTTTCTGCATAAAACCTTAACTGAGGCTACTTCCATGTTCCTTAGCTTACGGACTTGACTATCTAATATTTCCACGGGTACTTCTTCATAACTGAGGCTGTCTTTTACACTAATGCTGTCCACCGAAATTACTAAGGCTGGATCACTCACACACTTTTTCAAAAGTGGCACATGAAACACAGGATGAACTGAAGAAAACTCTAAGGGCAATTCCAACTCATACGCCACCTTACCAACTCTCCTCACAACCTGGTAGGGACCAACATAGCAGGGACTGAGTTTCCCTTTCTTTCCAAACTGCATGAATCCCTTCATGGGAGATACCTTTAGAAATACCCAATCGTCCACATCAAACTCCATATCCCTTCTCCTCACATCCGCATATGATTTTTGATGACTCTGAGCAGTTTTTAACTAGTCCCTTATCAACTAGACCTTTACCATGGCCTCATGAACTGAATCAGGTTCTTTCATGGAAATCTCACCAACCTTAAACCATACAATGTGCGATCTACACCTTCTCTCATAAAGACCCTTGAACGGTGCCATCTAGATACTAGAGTGATAATTGTTCTTATAAGAAAACTCAATCAAGGGAAAATGATCATCCCAACTACTTTTAAAATCCATAGAACTCGTCCTCAAAATGTCCTCAAGAGTCTGGATTATTCGTTCCGCCTGGCCATCCTTGTGCGGATGAAATGTTATGCTAGGCTTAATTTGAGTCCCAAGCCCTTTCTAAAAAGAACGCCAAAATTGGGAGGTAAACTGTGTACCTCAGTCCGAAATAATAGACAAGGGAACTCCATGAAGTCGAACAACCTCCCAAATATACAACTTTGCATAATCATCCGCTGAATCCGTGGTCTTGACCGGTAAAAAGTGTGAAGCCTTGGTTAACTTATCTACCACCACCCAAATGGAATAATAGTGTCTCCGAGTGCGGGTATTACCTGTTATAAAGTCCATGTTGATCTCTTCCCACTTCAAAGTAGGAATGCTAATACCTTGAAGTACGCCTCCCGACCTTTGATGCTTGACTTTCACTTGCTGACAATTTGTACATTTGGCTACGAACTTTGCAATATCCTTCTTTATACCATCCCACCAATAGACTTCTCGCAAGTCCCGATACATCTTCATAGATCTCGGATAGATAGAATATCTGGTACCATGTGCCTCATGAAATATCCGAACTCCGAATTCATCAACGTCTGGGACACATAGGTGACCTTGGTATCGTAACAAATCATCTCCCCCTTTAGAGAAAACCTCCACCTTTTGACTCCGCACCACTTCTTTTAGATTTTTCAAAATCGGATCCTCATCTTGCTTAGATTTGACATCAACCACCAAGGATGATTCTGAACCATTCTGCACAACAATAACGCCATCGGCCGAGTCGATCAATCTAACTCCCAATCTTGCGAGCCGGTGTACATCCTTCAACAACTCCTTCTTTCTCTCCTTCACGTTGGACACACTCTCCATAGAGAGCCTACTAAGTGCATCCGCCACAACATTAGCCTTGCTCGGGTGGTAAAGAAGACTCATATCGTAGTCCTTTAATAACTCCAACCACCTCCTTTGACGAAGATTGAGATTCTTCCGTGTGAACCCATATTGTAAGCTCTTTTGATCCGTTAATACATCCACGTGGACCCCATTTAAGTAATGTCACCAAATCTTCAATGCAAACACCACCGCAGCCAACTCAAGATTATGGGTCGGGTAATTCTTTTCGTGAACCTTCAGCTGTCTTGAGGCATATACTATTACCTTCAATGCTGCATCAAAACACATCCCAGTCCGACTCTCGAAGCATCACAATATACAACAAAGCCATTGGTACCCTCCGGTAAAGTCAACATCGGTGCTGAAGTGAGTCGGGTCTTCAATTCCTAGAACCTTTTCTCACAAGCCTCCGACCATTGAAACTTTATCTTTTTCTGAGTCAACTTTGTCAAAATTTCCTCAATAGATGAGAAGCCCTTAACGAATATCCGATAGTAACCTTCTAGACCCAAGAAACTCCGAATTTTATAAGGATTCACCGGTTTGGGCTAATTCTTCAGTGCTTCGATTTTTTGGGAATCTACCTTTATGCCCTCAGTTGAAACCACATGGCCTACAAATATCGCTGAGTCCAACCAAAACTCACATTTGCTGAACTTTGCATATAACTGATGATCCTTGAGGACCTGAAGCCCTATACGCAAGTGAGCGGTATGCTCCTCCTCTTGCGAAAGTATATAAGAATATCATCTATGAACAAGATTAAGAACATGTCTAGATACTGCTTGAACACCCTGTTCATCAGGTCCATAAAAGCTGCAAGAGCATTTGTCAATCTAAAAGACATAACAACAAATTCGTAGTGACCATACCGAGTCATAAAAGAAGTTTTCAGGATGTCACTCTCCCGAACTCTGAGTTGGTGATACCCAGACCTTAGATCTATCTTCGAGAAACACCTGACACCTTGGAGGCTATCAAATAAATCATCGATACTAGGAAAGGGGTACCTGTTCTTTACAGTGACCTTATTCAACTGCCGATAATCGATACATATTCGAAGGGATCCATTCTTCTTTCGAATAAAGAGAACCGGTGCACCCCATGGAGACTTGATACAGGTTATCCAAAAAGTATTTCAATTGTTCTTTTAACTCTTTTAGCTCGACTGGATCAATCCTGTAAGGAGGAATGGAGATAGGCTGCGTATCGGGCAATAGATCAATACCGAAATCAATTTTTCTCTCCGGAGGAACATCTAGCAAATCATCGAGAAAAACCCCAGATACTCACACACCACTGGAACTGACTGAATAGTCGGGGTCTCGTACACTACATCCTTAACCCTAATTAGGTAGTACATACAAACCTTAGATATCCTTTTCATGGCCTTAATGTTTGAAATAAACCAATCGGCTGGTACAATAAAATTAATCTTCCATCCCAAAACTGACTCACCTGGAAATTAGAATTCCACCGCACGGGTCCTACAATTAATCGAACCATAAGATGCAAACAACCAATCCATACCGAAATGATGTCAAAGTCAGTCATGGCCAATTCTACTAAGTATATGGAGGTAACCTTATGCAACACCATAATGGGGCAACCCCTATACACCCACCTAGTTACCACTGAATCGCTAACCGGAGTAGATACAGAGAACGGTTCTTACATAATTTCAGGACTAACTCCAAAACCACTAGCAATGTAAGGGGTCACGAAAGACAAAGTATCTCATGGATATAACAAAGCATAAGCATCACTATGAAAAACTCGCAACATACCTGTGACCACATCTGGCGAAGCCTCTTGCTCCTGGCAAGGCACTAGTGCATAAAACCTTTTTGGTGTTGACTGCCTGCTGGACTAGTGAAAGCTCCCTGCTAATGGGGGTGAGGTGCTAGAGTGGTAAAACTATCTGTAGGGAAATCTCTAATCCTGCGTCCGGGTTTACCACACTCGAAACAAGCATCTGCACCGACCAGGCACCTCCCGGGATGATTTTTGCCGCATCTCGCAAAAGCTGGGAAAGTGCGCTCCACCTGCATTCTACCATGATCCGTTGAGCCTGTAGCCCTGCTTCTCTGGTCTCCCTTGAACCTAGATGGTGTGCTGACCGATGACGGAGCTGGAGCAATGGACCTGTGCTGGGACTGCTGACGTGGTCCACCTCCTAACCTAGCTTGAGAAACCCCGTAGCAGTTGGTCCTAGCCCTCTTTGCCTCTCCCTACCTCCTATAGACCGACTGCATTTGTTGCACATGCAATACAATATGAGGAAAGTCAATGTCCCAGTGAAGCATGGCGATACGGAAATCCTTGTCCAAGTAATCTGCTACTCCATGAACAAAGAGTCTCACTCGAGTCCGCTGATCTGCCACCAACTCCGGAACATATTTAGATAATTGGGTGCACTCCAATGAATATTCTTGGACCAACATGTTACCCTGTTTTAGATTAACAAACTCGGTCACCTTAAGCTCCCTCATCTCTCGAGGGAAGAACTTATCCATGAACGCTGTGTGAAACTTATCCCAACCTATCAGGCAACGCCGCCCTGGAATCCTTCCATTGCTTAAATCATATATGAGCTTCCCCATTTAGCTGATAGGAGGTCAAATAAATGCATTCCCCATTGTTCACCCCCATACCTGGGTGATCTTCAAAATCTCCTCAATAAAGTCATGTATGTCCTCGTCTACCTTCGACCCCTTGAACTCCGGAGGGCTCATCCTCAAAAAGTCCTTCACCCTAGTAGCTGCCGCATTCTCATTTTATGGATAATGTGCCATAGTATAATTCTGAACCTGAGCTGTCATGGTCTATGCAAACATCTGAATCGCCGCCCTAAACACAGCGTGGGCGGATGGCTCTGGTACATGCTCCTCATGAACGGGTGGAGCTAGCTAATGTTCACCATCATGGGCATCCTCATGATCATTACCATTTCCATTCCTCTTGGAATTTACTCAACGTGGAGGAATGATTCTTAAAACTCGAGTAGCACGAATTAGAAGAGTAAAGGATGTTCATCGCACGACATAGATCATGAAAGAAGGAAACATTTCGTTAACGTCTAGTAGCCTCTTTGTCATAAGTGTGGCACACTTCACGCCCATGAAAAAGACTCTACTTAACGCAGCTTTTAGACTCCCTAGGACACATAAACCTATGGATCTAATACCAAGTTTTTCACGATCCGAGCGTACACCCGGATTGTAGACACAGGACAAGGAGCCTCGAGAGACCCCAAGTCGAACCATGGCCTGAGCATACATCTAATTCAGTCACATGAGTAGAAGACATAACATATAAGAACGTAATCATAACATAACCCAAGGGAAATATCGGTACAAGACTTATACAATATAGATGAATATAATTTGAAGTCTGATATGCCTCTAAACATGAAGGAAGAATTTATGGGACAACTCCTCAACTAATCCAACATCCGAAAACTAAAATAACAACATAAAGGACTAACATACATCCCTCACAACATGAGGACTCACCAAGAGCGCTGAGAGCGAATCTGAAACTAGCTACGGGTGAGGATGAGCTTGAGAACCGGGACTTGTATCATGAAACGATACAGTATAGAGAGTATGCGATCAATATGTGGAATGTACTGAGTATGCAAGGTAAGTAAAGTGTACATTTAAACATATATAAATTTCATAAAAAATCATAAGAGTAGGACAACATGCTCGCATCATAAATCATTACAAATTATCATACGACTCAAGGTTTTCAAAACATTCGTAACATAAAGATAATCATGATCATAATAGAAGAGCTTTTCTTAACATAGCTTGAGACAACATTCATAAACATAGCATGCATAAATCATTAGGAACAATGAGAGATTCTCCTAACCGACATACCCCATATGAGCACACATGAAGCCCGACTTGTAGCCCTAGTTGGGAGGGTGTTCGTACCTTTCCAAGGGTAGGAACCATGAAGGGAATGATCACACATGAAAAGGGCCATTTGTGGCCAAGGACAAACATGAATGGGGTCCCAACATACATACTGTGGCATGTAGTTCATGAGATTCGGGACTTAACGTTAGCCCCGAACCTACTCGATGTTCGATACTACTCTCAAAACATATATATAGTTCTCATAGTATATCATGCATGAGTTCATGTCTAGTTAAATCATTGTAATCGTAAACATGCTTGAACATACGTGAACTCGCCATGACTTGAGGCCCGTGAGTCGGTCAAAACATAATTCATGAGTTAAAAAATTCACACATACTTGTATGTCATGCATATAGCTTAAATTCCATAAGATCATAATAGATAACAAAATAAATTCATAAATAAATTAATAATTCATGCTGGACTCATCAAAAACATCAATGGATCATAAATCGATCCTCATGGCGCATGCATAATCAAGCTTGATTGTTTAGAAATTCAAAGTCAATAATATTATAATCAATTTAAAGCTCAAAAGATGATAAAAATTAGTAGATTATGATAATATTTCAAAATCACAAGACCCATAATTAAATCATTAAATTTTATACAAATCAAAAACAAAACCCCATGAGTTTTTAATAATTTTTTGAGTAAAATCATAGAGTAGGAGCATTGTTGTGGAAGAATGCACCCATTGAAGACCTTAAATACTTGGGATTATCAATTTCTAACCCTCTTTAAAAGCCCAAGAATGAGATTGAAAGAATTGAGGTGAAAAGCTTGAAATCTCCCTTAGATCACCTACCAAAATTCTTGCATGCATGAATGAGAGTTTAGGAAGAATTATTTTCTTAAAAACCCAGCTTTCCCATGTAAAAGCAACGTAGTTTAGGGCCTTATATCGTGAAAAAGTCAAAAATACCCTTAATGAACCTGCCCTAAAAACTGGTCAGATGAAACCCACAGGTGGTACCAATGGGTCACGGGAACCAACAACGACTCTTCATGTCCCTCGTTGTATACACTGTTGATGACCCATTCTCAGAATCAAACAACGGATCATTAGGATGACCTGTCCCTTCAACCAATGACTCGTTACATCATTCGTGGTTAGCCCCTTGAACCTTGGCATCTCATCCCCTAACGGGTCACACCACGACCCATCAATACAACAACCGAATCATTATTTCCCTCTATTAAACCGACTGGAAAACATAATCTCCAACAATAACCACAAACCACGACTCGTTGTTTCTCCTAATCGGTCGTTGGGTCACCCATTGTATGTCTCATGAAGAACCTAACTCCTTCCCATGACTGCTCACGATGACTCGTTGTTCCTCACAATGAGTCGTCATGTCTCCCATGGTTTAAACTATCACCCAGCTTGATCCTAACCACGACTGCATACAACGACTCGTGGTTTGATACCACGAGTCATTATGGCCCGTCCTGCAACTTTTCGCCAATTTATGCAGTTTTCAACTTTCAACCTCCCGGGTCTATTCTTACACACATATGAGGTATTACATTAGGGTTATGAATGGGTGTTTCGTTCACACCCATGCCCAATCTCTCCTAATTCATGAAATTTTATCAAAAATCTTATGGGGTTTTTTACTCAAATCTTGTGGAATTCTAATGATATATTAATG
>JACEIK010017416.1:0-12544 GCA_018107945.1 Datura stramonium
GCTATAGGCCTAGCCGGCCGGGGGCTGTATTTACAGCCGCTATATAGCTCGTTGATTCCGTGAATCAGAGTTAGAGCCAGCCAGGCACCAGATGTGCTTAAGCTCAGTAGTCTAGCAGTTCAGGTCCTAATAGGGCACTAGGTTCCAGTCATACCCCCAAGGCGGGGCGTGACAAAAGTCATCATAAGCTCTCCTCTCGAGAACCCTTCAAGTAAGACTAAGGTTTTCCTCTATTGCAGCAGTCCAAACTTTCTCCTTGCGTATTATTGATATGATCTCCATCAATTTTTACCCGAATTGTTGATGTTCTTGCCAAAGTGAATTTAATCCCTAAATTTTCGAGTAAAGACTATTTGTGTATTAATTCCATGTAGTTTGTGAAGTTTGATTTGGGATGAAATTTCTAGTATTTCTTATTTTTTATATGTTGAGTAAATACTCCATTGATAAAAATGATTTTAGCCTTTTCAGATAAGATTTTTTTAATTCTTGAAATTTTGCCATATTATGGAATTCCCGTGTTCTTGGAATGAGTTGAGTTCTCTATTAGCTGCTTAGTAGTTCAGTTCAGTTATAACGTAGAACCTCTTCAGAACTATTCAGAACTTTTAAACTGATCAGTTTGACTTCATTCTTTTTCCGAGGTGTCAATGGTGCCTCCCAGTTATCATAACCAGACTAGAACTCATTTTCTTTGGTTCACTAGGCGGTCATGACACTTTAGATAAACTGCTCTAACTAGCCTTAGGACCCCAGACAGATTACAATTTGTTCTACGCCGATTACGAGCTTCTAGATAAGCAACTCTGACCAGTCTAGAACCCAGTTTCGGAATCTGGTTCGATAAGACCTTCAGGGTACTTTCAGTTATATGTCCCTAACTAGTCTTTGACCCTAGTTTGAGCTATCAGCCTAGTAGGTCAGTTTAGGTTTTCCAGTGGGAGTAGGACTTAGCACCGAGCGGGCTGGGGTTCCAGCGCACCCAGGTTCCTAGAACTACTTTGCCAGTGTAGATTACAATATTACTTTGCCTAATTGGCCCCAGATGTTTGTGATCATCCAATTCATGCCTTTATACCCTCGCAAGGTATATTGGGTCCTATCGGTGGGGCGTATATATAGGACTCCACGTCTAGCTCACGTGGTTATGTCGGTTATAGACTTTCCCACTAGTCGGTCCAGTTCAGCTTTAGAATAAGCAGCTCAGTTCAGTACAATATCTTAGACAAAGAATTATTTTCAAATTTCAGATGTTCTTAAACTATATGTTTTCAGTTTTATTTTCATAAATGCTTTTATGCTATTACTTCAAAGCTTTTGCTATATTTTTTTTACTCAGAATACCAGTGTATGATAGCCCAAGGGTTGACTTGGGGTCACTTGTGGCTTCAAGTACTGTGTCTTGTCCAGGATGTGGACTCGGGGCATGAAAAACTTGGTATCGGAGCCCTAGGTTTAGAGTATCCTCTGAATATCTAAAAGCCGCATCGATTAGAGTCTTTTTCATGGGTGTGAACTGCGCCCCACTTATGGCGAGGAGGCTACGAGATGTGATTAGGAAAAACTCTTTTTTTATACCCCGGGAGCTCAAAAATCGGACCCGAGAGTTGAAATGGGAAAATTGTGAAATTGATATTGCAGGCGTAGGACGAGTCATGGGATGAATAGTGTAGAAAGCCCATGAGTCGTCAGGTGACTCGCGGGGAAGGGCAGTGTAGAGTTGGGAAGCCAAGAGGATAGGGTCCCTATGGGCGTGGCAACGACTCGTGGTCAGATCCCACGAGTTGTTAGGTCATCCATGGGGTGAGGGAGGAGGAAAAGATAAAGAAGGAACCAGTGTACCTAATTAAAGGGACCCCATGAGTCATGGTCTGCCCCAATGACTCGTGAGGTGAGTCATGATAAAGCAAGGTAAGTTCCATTTTATGCTAAGGCAGTGTACATGACAGGAGGTGGAAACGAGTTGTGACCAGTGGAAATGGGTCGTTAATTCACCCATTGCGAGCCCTAAAGGATCAATTAACCTTTGCACCCGACAAGCGACATAACGAGTTGTTTAGGCCAGTGACGATCCATTAGGACCACCTAGCAGTGTTTTCCTGCGAATTCAGTAAGGGTCTTTTCGTAATTCCTAAGTTCCCTAAACCTATACTACGTTATTTAAGGCTCGTTTTACAGGGTCTTAAGAAGAGAAAACCTATTCTAAGCTAGTTCATTCCATGCATGCAAACTTGAGAACTTAAAGGGAGGATTTAGAGCAAGTTTTGAAGGTTTCCATTGGAATCTCATCTTGGCCAATTAGAAAAGTGTTAAAATCATCCCCAGGTATGTAAGGCTATGAGTGGGTGTCTTCTTACACACCCATGCCCAATTCCTATGAAAATGTGATAAATTGTCTATGATCATGTATGGGGTTTTACCCAATGGCATGACTCTTCAATCTCTATACATGAGTATGATTAGATTGTATTTATATTGATGGATTATGAAACTTTGGCAGATTCTATGTTGTTTTTCCTTATAAAAATTGTTTTTCAAATTTTGAATCTAAAACGCCCATGGATGATGATTTCATAAAAGAAGTGATTTATGAAAAATGTGTGATGATGATGAAAAGCATGTTTCTAAAACTACCCATGATTATATTGTTGTTTTCAAAATGAATTGATTAGATCCAAGTATGATAAATCTTTGGGTGATGCCCACATGTTGATTTAAAGTGATGATTTTTCCGACATAAGCTTACCACATTGTTTAAAGTGAAATTTCCCAATTTTTATTTTAAATTCTAGCTTGTGGTACATTGAATAAATATTTCTACATGTAGCTTACCACATGATTTGGAGTAGATTCTTCCACCTATGATTGAGCTTGTGGTATGTTTTGGAGTAAAGCCTCCTATATGCATGAATTCATAATTGAGATGTATGTCAATGTTAAACCTTGTCAGTAGACAATGTTGAGCTTCATATCAATATGATGTCTAGTCTTTGCATGATTTCATTGTGAGCTTTGTCAATAGACAATGTTGAGCATTGTTTCATACGATGTTGAGTTATGCATGATTTCATCTTGACCATCGTCAAGGGACGATGTTGAGCATTGCTAATAGACAATGTTGAGCTTCATCAATAAACGATGTTGAGCTTCGTTATATACGATGTAGAGCATTTCATGTTTTTGGGAGAAGAGTCTATCATCGTGCGAGTTAAGGGTCGATTACCCTATGCCTCAAAACTACGTGCCAACGTAGGTTGATACTATTATATTATTAGGACCTCCCTTGTGAACTATCCCCGGACCGATTGTCCCTTCAACTTGATATCGATATCATGGTATTGTCCATCGCCCTGGTAAGTTCATGGACGACTCTACCCACTTGAGTGTGATAGCTGGGACCACGTAAGCTCTATCATCGTATGTTGGTTAAGTGACGAGTCTCCCACTGTCTATATCATTCAGATTGCATATTCATTACTCATGATAATTACCTTATAAATGCATGTTCTAAAAGTAAGGTTTGACTCATTGTTCAGTTTTTTGATATAAATGTTATGTTTAGCTTTGAGTCATTCGAGTCAGGCATGACGTTGTAAAGATAAGCATGATCATTTTATGATAAGATTGCGATTTCAGAATGAATGCATGTATGCCCTTCCTCTCAAGTTGAAAACATATGATATGCATGCAATGTGTTAAATGATTCACTGTACTAAAGCAGTGTTACTTACCTAGCATACTCGGTACATTTCACATATTGACCGCATACTTTCTATGATGCATAGTTTAATGATGCAGGATATTTTTCCCATGTTCAGCCCTGTTCGTAATCTCTTATAAGAGTAAGCACCTATGTGAGTGGTGAGTCCTCATCTTTTGAGGACTAGACTTTCAGTTTCATGTCGTATTTCAGTTTCATGTTTTGTGGATTTAGTTGGGGTCTTGTCTGATCAACTTATCTAGACTAGAGGCTTTCAGACTTATGTATGCATAGCTTCGGATATTATTCTGATGTGTTGTTGTGTGAGACATCCGCTGAGTTATAATTATGTTTTCTTCATTTCTATTGAATGAGTTAGTCGAATGCTTATGCCATGGGTCGACATGGGGTCTCTCGAGGTCCCTTGTACCGTCTCCATGATCGAGGCCTCCGTTCGGGTCGTGACACTTTTGTTCATACTCATTATCTTGCGTTAAAGTTCAATTCCAGAAACGATCTTCTAACTCGAGCACTGCTTCATTTCTGTGAATCATGCCTCCTAGAAGCGGTAACGGAAGAATGGCCTATAATGCCAATAGACCTGCTCCACCAGCCCCGGTAGTTCCTTAAGATGACTCGGTATATACCGCTGAATTTAGGGTGGCCATTCAACTTCTGGCCCAAACAGTCACCAACCAAGTGAACCAACAGGTGGTGTCGATGAACACCAATGGGTCTGTAGCAGCTGCGTGGGTGCGGGACTTCACCCGGATGAACCCTCCATATTTTTAGGGATCTAAAGTAGGAGAGGATCCCCAAGAGTTCATGGATGCGATCAAGAATATTACCCGCATTATGGGTGTAAGCTCCTCGGAGAGTGCTAATCTAGCTTCCGACCAGCTCAAAGGGGTAGCTTAGGTCTGGTATGAACAGTGGAAAGAGGGGCGGCTAGCGGGAGCAGGACTAGTAGAGTGGGAGAAGTTCCACACAGCTTTCCTGGATAGATTTTTCCTTCAGGAGTTGAGGGAGACAAGGATGGAGGAGTTTATGAACTTGAGACAGGGCAACAAAACAGTGGAGGAGTATGCTCTGGAGATTACCAGGCTTTCTAAGTACACTCCAGAGATGGTAGCCGAGCCAAGGGCTTGCATGTTGAAATTTGTGAATGGGGTGTCGAACCTAATCCTCAAGGAATACAGGACAGTGGTGCGGATTAAGGATATGGACCTCTCCAGCTTGATTGACTATGCCCAGAAGATTGTGGCCAAAAAGCTGAAGGATATGGAGTGGAAGAACAAACGGGAAAGGACTGGACATTCAAATTATGGCCATCAGAGGTCTAGCATTAGTAGCCGCCCACAGCAGTAGCAACAACAGCAGTAGAGAGCCCCAACACCAAGTTCAGCTAGCGCATTAACCTTTCGATACCGCCAGGATCGGATGGGTGGGTCATCTAGCACTCAGTCTCAGACCCACAGTACCGGGAACAGGTATCAAGCTTGCCCCAAATGTGGCAAGAACCACCCAGCAGAGTACCTTCCGGGTCGAGAGGGTTATTTTGGTCGTGGAAAGCTTGGACATTGACTCAAGGAGTCCCTATCAGCTGCACGAGGGAGATTACAACCCACAACATCATCAGCTCAAGCAGGTCGACCAACCCAGTAGGCTAACGTATCAGGTACGAATGATGGTCAGCGTCAAAACAGTTTCTACGCTCTATCTTCCCGTCAAGATTAGGAGAGCTCACCTGACATAGTCACGGGTGTGTTACGTATCTTTCATCTAGACGTGTATTCCCTCTTAGATCTAGGAGCCAGTCTTTCATTCGTGACTCCTTACATAGAAGTCCAGTTCAATATCAGTCCAGAGGTCCTCTCAGAACAATTCTCAGTCTCTACCCTAGTTGGTGAGTTAGTTAGAGCTAGCCAGGTATATAGAAACTGCCCAGTCTCAGCCTGAATAAAGTCATCCCAGCTAACCTCGTAGACATGGTCGATTTTGACCTTATCCTTGGCATGGATTCGTTATACTCCTGTTATGCCTAAATTGACTGCAGAACTAGGGGTGTCAAGTTCCAGTTTCCAAATGAACCAGTGTTAGAATGGACGGGCAGCAGCTCAGCGCCTAAGGGTAGTTTTATGTCCTACCTTAAGTCCATAAATATAACATTGGTGGATGCATTGCTTCAAGTGTCAGGCAATGCGAAATTCATGAATGAATTGTTTAAGAAAAAGAAGGTTGTTGATGATGGTGTAGGGGAAGTGCCATTATATTGTAATGATGGAGAGCAATCTTGTTCCCAAAAGAGGGGATCCTGCAGCTTTCGCTATCTCTTGCACCATTAGGCTATGTCTTTTCAGAAAGGCCTTGTGTGACCTTGGCGCAAGCATAAACTTGATGCCTCTTGTCATTTTTAAGAAGTTAGGTATGGGAAATCATGTTCTTACTACTATGAGGTTATTAATGGTAGGCAGGTCCATCAAGAATCCCATGGAAGTGCTAGAAGATGATTTGATCTGAGTGGACAAATTCATCCTTCCAGCCGACATTGTGGTATTGGATTGCAATATGGATGTTGAGGTGCCCATCATCTTAGGGCTCCCATTATTATCCATGGGAGGAGCACTGGTGGATGTGGAGTTAGGGGAGTTGAAGTTCAGAGTAAGTGGTGATGAAGTAAACTTTAATGTATGTCAAACCACTAAGCCCCAGGATGAGTGCAAGGTGATAGGGGTCTTCGATGATGAGGTACAGCAAGATGAAGTTTGGGATGTTTAGGCTGATTCATACGGTGACCCTCTAGAGTACTGACAATTGAGGAGGTATCCTTCATGCCACGACATTAAATAAGGCGCTTCTTGGGAGGTAACCCAAGTGTTTGTTTAATGTTGATGCTTTGATACTTTTGTTGATTTTTTATTATAGGATATATTGGATGAAGAAATAGGTGGAAGAAAAATAGGGCTCTTGCAGCGCGAGACCTACGAGACACAAGTTCTCACATGCAAGCCACCACACCAATACAAGAGAGAGGCAAAAAGTTGGGAGTAAAAAGAGGGAACCGACGCTTTGCCGGTGAAACGCCAGTGACAATCAACGAACCGCCGATTCAGTGTCGGCTTCAACCAGAAAACCTGGAAGTTGAAGTGTAAATTGCGATGCGCCAGCATAATGCAGGTGGAAACCCGCGAACCGCCGGTCAAACACAACATGCCAAATAGTGAACTGGGCAAAAGTGGAGGTCATGTGCGTTTGAACCGGCAAAACCCTAGTACTCACCGGTGGCAAAAGGTCTAGCGCGGGCAGAGGTGGATACTTCATTTTGAATCTTGACCGACCCGACCTAAGGCTCTTTAAAAAATCCAGTCAATCCCTTTTAAATTCCCAAAATCCCTTCTCTCCACCATTTCGTCTCCCCACAGCACTTTCCACTTTCCCAATACCCCATTTTCCAAATATTCCACCTTCCTAACTCCACACCATTAAAAACACATTTAAACCACCCAATGACTCTACCCCTATTAAGCCTATAAAATCCCCATTCCCGTTCTCTTCATTTCACCTTACGTCACACAATTCTCTCTTAGCAAAAGAATCTCTTACTCTTTCGAAGAAGCCATTATTGGTAAGCTCCAATTTAGTTGCTTTTTCTCACTGCTCAATCGATATGTGTGTCCTTTCTTTTACCTTTCTTGTTGTTTGAGAATGTAATTAAAAAAATTGAGCATGCTAGATTTAAAATTTTCCATACCCATGTTTTCCATTTCCCAGATTGTGCTTTAACATGGATTAAATGATATTCATTGTATGGGCATTTAATTCCATAATGTTGGGTATGTTGGGAGTTGTGATGATGGAATAATGTTAGTGTTGGTACCTATTTTTGTAGATATGCTATATAAAATTGTGTGCTTGATATACTATTTGGGGGTGAAGTTTGAGTAACCCTGAAAGCTTAAACTGCACGATTTGCCCGATGATAGATCGGGTTATGTCGTTCTTAAGGGAGAATTATCATTTTTATTGTTTTGATGTTTGAGTAAGTAGCTTATAATATGAGGATGTGTTGAGTAACGCTTGTATTTGAGATAATTATTGTTGAACTGATTTGGGGTTAGCTATACTATACGACACTTCAATTGCGAGTCGCCGGTCAGGCCCAGCGAAACACATGCTAAAGTGCAATGCGGGTTTGAGGCTTCAGGACACTTCCCAACACCAATTTTTCACCTTCGCTTTGCGGATCATGACCGAAAAAATGCTGGTGTAACGCCGGTAAGTCACAACTCCGCCCAATTTTCTGCCCAAGCCTGTGATTCAGCAGCGTCTGATGAGTCTCCACCAGTGTTTCACAATTGTGTTGCCGCTATTGCTGGCACATGACATATTCCACCTTGTTTTCATCCAATTCTTAGATTTTTATTTCTAGCTTGGTGTAGCTGGTTCTTTTTCTTTCATATTATCCCAAAACACAAAAATAATATTGTGTGGCACTAACATTTCTCTTGCAGCATACTGACATCATCAAGGCAAGGAGATAAGGGAAAGGCACCCTCCACATAAAAGAGTAAAGGAAAGAGAAGGCGAAGGCAACCCCAGCCCCCACCAACAACAGAGAGGCCATCATTTTTTTCGTACCTGATATGAAGGCACATTATGTTATTTGTGAAGGAAGGCCAATCACCACAGAGAAATGATTCGTTGTGGTAGGCCCGGGGAATGATTTCCCAAATATAACTGCCCAATTCAACTACAACCAATGGAACATGTTTGTTGAGCCTCTCCCGAAGTATTACACCAACCTCGTGCCAGAATTTTATGCTTCTTACCATGCACGCCGGGAGGCAATGAAGCATAAGGGGTAGGTGGATGAGTTCCCTTGCCTTCCTTTAGTCAGGGTTATAGGTGTGGAAGTAGATATTACTCTGGGCGCCATAAATCCACTATAGATCCAGGGACGGAGTATGCAGAAAGAGTGGCCATCAAAAAAAGTCAGTTCCTGTGGATAGCTCCCATCATCACAAATAGTCATCCCTTATGGGCCTCCATGGGTGGTGAAATCTCAAGGAACGATCTCAAGTTTGAGGCCAAGTTGTGGCTGGAGTTTATTTGCAACCGAATTATGCCTTTGAAGAATAACCAAAGAGTGAACTTGGAGGCAGCCATACTCATTGCCTGCATTATGAAAGGAATGCCCATCAACTTTGGGGAAATAGTGTCCATCCAAATCAAACATAATTCCAGGCAGTAGTGAACGTCATGCCATATGATGTGCTTATTTCTCAACTATATCTTAATGTAGTGGTACCATTATTCCTTGACGAATCCCCCAGCTCCGCTAGAGGTATCATCAATGTGGAAAGAAAGAGGGATTATAAGGCACCTAACGTGAAAAGAAAGAGGTTTCAAGCATTTGATACTCCCGAGGGCTCCGCCTCCTATGACATAGAGGAGATCCCCATTTCTCCAGACCTCAATATGCCACACCCTTAGCCATAGGATCATACATCCGGAGAAGCACTATTTTTAGGGTCTTCAAATGCTTCCATATCCTCTTGCCCAAGAGAAATACAAAGGCTAGCTGAGATGACACAATCTCATGAAAGACAACATCAAAAGCTGGCTCAAAATCTCCTGTCTCTTATCGCTAGAAAAGTGAAGTTGGAGATGAAGAATGTGTTTGCTAGCTTTACCATGCTCTAATCCTTAGTATATATGGTTGAGGGAGTTGTCTCATCTCTCTGAGCGGAGGTGCGAGAGTTAAGGGGCCAGCCACCAATGGTAGACCCCAACTTGAGTATCCCTGATTCAACCATGGCTGCACCATCTACAGCACAGGGCCCCATCGATGATCTATTCGAGGGCTTGAGTGAGGATGATGAGCCCAACTTTGGCATAAGAGGCCTTGATTAGGATGAAGAGGCCAACAACAAGGATGACGAGTAGCTACTTCAGGGAGTTCCCACCATCCTTTGTTCTTCATGTTTACATTAGGGATAATGTACATTCATAGTTTGGGGTGGGGTGTGTATACCTTCGGTTGGTTTTTTGTTGGTCTTTTTATTTCCCTTGTTGGTCTAAATTTTTTATGCTCTGGTTGATTGTTAGTTTTAAATTGTGATTGAATGCCCTTGTCAGGATTTTTGTTAAAAGAATTATGGTTTACTGAATTGTTAGTGTCAATGATGGTTTTACTCTAAATTGAAAACTTTTTTTGACCCATGTTTTGATTATCGCCTTTGTTCATATTAGTTAGTAAATAAAGTCTAAGGGTTTCTTTATGCAATAGTTCTTTCTCCTGGAGCAGTTTTTTTCATTTCTTTTATTGCCAAACCAGGTGGCATTTCCCAATGATAAATTGAGTGGTGACTTTCCTAAGGGAAAATGCCGAGTTTAGAGTCCTTTTTGAGTCAGTTATTGTGATGGCTTTCTAGAGGTACCACCAAAAATTTCTTAAATGGCATTGAAAAGAAAAATGAATTTTTAGAAAAAAGGTGCATTTGAATTTAAAATATGAGTACTCTTTTGTCATAAATTGCACATACCTTGTTTGGCTTTTCATTCACATGCTATCGTGTTTTTATTCAGACTTTTGTTGTGGTTATGAAAATTTTGTGAACCCCTTGGAGTGTGATGCTTTTTGGGGTGAGGTTTTAGCTGAATTTTCAAGCAGAAATGGTTGTCTAGAACTTGTCCCAAGATGAGTCAAGGCGAAATCCTCAATGTATTTGCACCTAGTACATGATTTTACGCGTTCTTTTCATAGCTACTTCACCTATACTACCTCCTTGAAAATGAATCATTGCTAGCCAATGTTGAACCTTTAAACCTTTTCCTTGAGAACCACATTACAAGCCTATGACCCTTTTGTCATCCTTCTTTCGCACCCATCTCTCCCTAGTGATATCTATGAAAAGAAAAGAAAAAAATGATGCTTGAGGCCCAAAAATGTGGGAATAAAAAAGGAAGAAAAGAGGCAAAAGTCTAAGTTTGGGGTTGCAATAAGAAAAATGAAAAAAAATGATGTGGGCTCCAATGTGAGGTAGCACTAAATTATGAGGAAAGAAAAAATTGGTTTGTTGAAAAGAACCTTTGACCCTTCGAAGAAAAGATAGTTTTTAAAAGGTGCTAGATCTCGCTTAATCGAGATTAAAAGCAGTAACTAAGGAGATATAAGGGTGACTCTTGTTCCTAAAATGAAAATTTTTATTAAGGAGAGACAAGGTAGGGGTGATCTCAAGATAAAATGGAGTATATAATAATATTCATAAAAATAGTATTAGGGAGGTTCTAGCCACTAGAACTCAAAAGTCATCCTACCTTTACCCCTAGCCTTCATTATAACGTCCAATTCCTAATTGATTTAAAGTGTATCAACTTTACATTAGAGGCAAGTTGCATGAAGGGCAAGCCTATCGATCAAGTTGTGTGCATGAGACTTTCTTGGTGAGAGTGAGCGTATTTGTTTCATTCTATAATCCCTTTGAGTGTGAATTGCCTGGAAATTACATGGGATTCTCTCTTGATGTGAGTGGCATCACTTCCTTAGGGAAGATGCTTGCACATACAAAAAGATGTGATTGAGACAAGAATATAGTGAGCTTTAAGGCAAACTTTGAATGTTAATTTTTAATGACTAAAGATGCTATATAATCTTTTTTTGATTAATCATACCCCTTGTTTTGAATGAAGGAATCAACTTGGTCATCTCTTGAAGCATTTGCATAAACTATTTAATCTCTTCTTTTCATTGAGTTGGTGAACGATTTTGGGGTTGTCTAGTCCTAGTGGTCTCTTTTGCAAAACCTGATGTAATGTGACATGCTTACTTCCATTACTCAACTGTAAAGGAATGCCTTGCTTGAGGACAGGCAATGGTTCAAGTTTGGGGTTTGATAAATTGGTATTTTACCAACTTATTAGGCTTTTAAACATGAGTTTTTGCTTTGTTTCAAGCCGATTAGTAAGATTTTATTCCCTTTGCTATTGAATGTTTACAGTTGTTTGATTTAAACCAAAAAAGTAAAGAAATTGAAACAAAAAGCATGACTTGGGCTAAAAGGGGAAGACTGGCATTTCCCAGGATTGACATCGGTGAAACGCCAGCCAAATAAAGGAGGACACTATAAGGAAATGGAAGTCATACCAGCGGAACGCAAATCAGCTCTTTCGAGCCGCCAGTGCCAATGCCGAACTATGGAAGGAGTCACTAGACCTCATATGCGTTGGATCGGCGCCCTGCAGATGGGCACGGGCGAAACGCCAATGTCTTGCAAGTGAGATAGTTAGCAGAAGGGAAATATCGTCCAGGGTTGAAAAAGAGGAGTAGCTTTAACCTAGTTTTGTACATTCTTTGAAAACTACTAAACGTTCCTTCCCATTAGAATATTGAATTTTATTATATTGAATACTTTTTAACAAAGAAAGAATAGAGCTATCTTTTCTTCACCTTCTTCTTCTTCTTCCTCATGGGAAAACCTCCATTGAAGACATATTTGAGCTTGTAATTTACTCTTAACGTTGAATTCTATGTATTTATTTAGTAATATGATTTTGTAATTTCTATCTACAAGTGGCTAAATATTTTTCTAGGGGTGTGTGCATGATTGGGGCTAAATTAAATTGGGTGTTTCTAGATTGATCTTATAATTACTTTTTACACCCCGTAAATCCTTGACATGTTGATGGCCTATTCGCATGTTGGTTAAGAGTTTTAGAATGCCATACATACTAGAAAAAGGCTGGGGGAAAGATCGGACAAGCGCCAAGTTGGCGCGTCGCAAGGCAAAATGCGACTTATAAATCGCATTCCAGGAATGCGACTTATAAATCGCATTCCATGAA
>JACEIK010017419.1:0-12531 GCA_018107945.1 Datura stramonium
TAGTAATTCTAGGTGGGGGAACCATATAGTTGGGTGCCTACGACCTTGCTGTTCATTTATGAACTACTACAGTACTAGTATGACATTCAGATTATCGCCCAGGTCACCCCGGACCTCGCCCTTTTCTTTCTAAGCTAGCTGATTTTATAATTGCTTTCATGACTATTTGGCTAGTTGTGAACATATAGAATATGCCTATTGGTTGTTATATAGGATGCTACAAGGGCGAGTGACAGTTGTGTTAAGCCTAAAGGGCTATGTTACGCTTGCCGAGCGAAATGTGTTAATATAAGTTAGGCATGTCTAATTCTATACAGGCTGCTCAAGGAGCGAAGAATAATCATAAAGTGCCTACGGGGCTATACTGTTCTCACAGGGAAATATGAAGTTGCGAGCGACTATAATGAGACTCGCAAAGCCATTTGAGGTCTGGTGTCCTTACCAGCTTCTCGTGTGCCTGAGCTGGCATTACTAACCCTCAGAGGATCCCAGATGGCTCAGAGCTAGTTGTAGGAGCCCAGATGGCTCAAATATTGTTACAGGAGCCCAGACAGCTCAGATCCAGTTGTAGGAGCCCAAATGGCTCAGATATAGTTACAGGAGCCCAGACAGCTCAAATCCAGTTATAGGAGTCAGACGGCTCAGATATAGTTATAGGAGCCCAGACGGCTTAGACACATTCGCAGGAGCGCAGAAGGCTCGGATACAGTCTTAGAGATCGAGCATGCCTTGATTAGCTACAACTTGCCCATTGGGCTATAGTGAAATAGATAGGAATATATAGATTGCTTACACTTGTTGAGACTTATGGGGGCCCAGGTAGGTTTTTCTGTCTTGTTTATACCTTCCAGACTTATGGGGGCCCAGGTAGGTTTTTCTGTCTTGTTTATGCCTTCCATACTTATGGGGTCCAAGTTAGGTTCTTGTTTATATTTTTTCCTACTATATACAACTCATGGTTATGAGATCATATAGGTTATCTTCTGGCCTTATTGTTGATTACTTTTAGTTCTTTATCATCTTCTTTTCAGTTGTTATTTTCTTCCTTATATGTTCAGTACATATTGCACTGACGCCCACGCATGGGGCGCTGCATACTTGCCCGCAGGTATAGACAGACAAGTTTCATGACCTCCTTAGTAGTTGTTCAGATTCAGTAGATTGGCTAGCTCCTTTCCTCCGGAGTTTTTAGACATTAGAGGTTTCCTTGTATTTTGTTGTATAGTTTTGAGTAGGTCGGGCCCTATCCTGATCAATATCTTACTCTATAGAGGCTTGCAGACTATAGTTTTTGTTAGACATGTGTTGTTGGTCGTGTAGGGCCTAGTTGTGTTATCTATTGGTAGATTTGTTGGCTTGTATATGTTTATATGTGCGCCTGCATTCCTTTAGTTATGGTTTAGACAGCATGGTCGGCCCGCACAAGCTGAAGTTATTATTTCAACTATCAGGATAGTTGTTTGAAGCAGGTATTATATTGCAGCCTAGTCAGCCTAAGGATATGTTTTGAACCAAGATATAGCTAATTGATTTCTTGATTATGTGTTGTTGGTATGCACCAGAAGTGTATCTGTCTATCTAGGTCAGCTCAAAGTCCAGTGTGGCATTAGGTTCCAATTATGCCTCCCAAGGTGGGGCGTGACAGTTTCTAAAAGACCATTTGTTTCATAATATTTTGATTATTCTACTAGCATGTTTTTGACTTGTCCCCATTAAACAACGATCGTGGTTAAGTGTTATTATTTACTGAGTTAGCGACTCACTCCCCGCTATTTTTTTAGAGATAGCAGGTGACGTTGGTGAGGATTTTATTTCAGAGCATACGAGTTGATAGTTTCTGGTGAGCCCTGTATTGCTTCACGTGGGCAAGAAGCTTACTTATTTGTTATGGTCTCTTCTTTTGAAATTTTAGAGTCGCTCCATAGTCATTTCATTAGAGTCATGAGTATTTTTCGTTATATAGACTTTAGACTAGTATTAGACTTATTTTAGTATTTGGAGATGAATTTAGTATTATTGCAATTGAATATACAGTGGACGAATATTATGGCTTGTTTTGGCGGTATGGATTGTTGTGTTATTAATTCTTGAGACAGAAAATTTTTTGGATAGGTCCAAAAACAGGAGAAATTCTGCCCGATTTTCTATAAAATTTTCATAAGGCTTGCTTTGGGGTTCTATCTCTTAGCGTCGCTCACGATCCTAAATTAGATTATGACAAAGTTGGTATCAGAGCCTTAGGTTAGGTTATTCCTACGACTAATGGATCACATGTCAGTAGTAGAATCTCAATTATGGTTATGTAGCCGACTATTTCTATATTCGTGATTCTATGATGGCATGATAGGACGTGTCTTGCCTTTCTTTATTATTCCTCCTTACATGTGTTGTTTAGGATCAACTAGAAGAATCTAACAGTATCTATTTTGTCAATCAGATTGCTCAAACTCGATCATCTAATGGAAGAGCTATGACAACTACACCACAGGCACCTAATTCCACTTCAAATAGGCAGCCGACTTCTACCGCTTGGGGAAGAGGTGGAGCTTACATAAAAGGCCAAGGTAGGGGTCGTAGTACCACCACAAGGGGTCGTAGTACTACCACGAAGAGTCGTAGTACCACCACAAGAGTTACAAGAGAGCTTACTCCTAAAATAAGTACTAGCCCATATCCACCATCACATGAGGGTGTTACTGCCAAGGTGCTTACCTCCATGCAGAGAGTCACAGAGAGCTTGGTTGACAGAATGGATAGACAAGAGAGGATTGGACAACAAAACATTACACCATCTCAGGAAACCCTACAGACTTATACTTTTGGGAATAAAGAGGTATCTTTCAAGAATTTTTGAAGTTGAATTCACCAAGATTCACAGGTTCTGAGAGTTCAGCTGATCCTCAAAGTTTCTTGGATATGACACTCAAGGCATTATGAGCACTAGGGTGCTCTAGTGAGAGATCCGTAGAGCTTGTAGTGTACAAACTAGAGGACATGGCTAATACATGGTATAAAACTATATTTCTAGGAAGGCATGCACAAGCAGCATCATTAACATGAGATGAGTTCAGCAAGTTGTTCATGGATCATTTTCTTCCTGACAGTATGAGGCAGAAATATGCCAGGAAGTTCAAGAGATTGATCCAGACTCCAGATATGGATATATAGCACCAAATTTTTTAAGCTGGCTAGATATTCTTCTTGCTTAGTGGCTGATGAAGTAGCTCAGGTTCAGAGGTTTGTTAACGGGTTGGTTGGTCATCTATACAGTGCAGTAGCTCCACAGATCTTTGACCTACATAGATGCAGTTGATTTTGCTAGAAAGATAGAAAACAAATGATGTGAGGGACGTGCATCCAATGATGTACTTAAGAATACTAAGACAAGGGGATCTTTTAGTGGCGGCTTTAGCGCAAATCTCAGAGTAGGAGATCAGAGGCAGGAACAATAGAGTGCACAGACAGGGATAGATATGGTATCACAGTCCACATATAGACCACATCATAGATAGGGTAATAAGGGACCGTCATCATCATCTGGATATCGTAGTTCTGGGCAGATATATGCCACTACTCCAGCTTGCTAGACCTGTGGCAGATTAGATTTGGGCCAATGTCGTGTTTTGAAAGGAGGGTGCTTTCGTTGTGGCCAGTTAGGACATCACCTGAGAGACTTCCCTTAACCTCCGAAGAATTCCCCAGGCTTATATTCAGTTAGCTGCACCTACTCAGGATACTCATAACACTTCAGGTACAAGAAATAGGAGTTGAGGTGTTAGAGATCATGCTACTGGAAATCGAAGGAAATGGAAATGCTAGTAGAGGCCAGGAAAGAGTTTTTGCATTTACTAGACAAGATGTTCAGGCCTCAAATGCAGCGGTTACAGGTATTCTTTCAGTTTATTCATTTGATGCACTTGCTTTGACAGATCCAGGATCTACGCACTCCTATGTGTCCTTTTACTTTTCTTTAAGGTTTGATAGACAGCCAAAGATGTTAAATTACCCTTTTCTTGTTGCTACTCCCGTGGGAGATTCTCTATTAGTTAAATATGTGTATCGAGAATGTTAGATTCGAGTAGAGGGTAGAAATACTCTAGCCGACTTGATAGTACTTGATATGATTGACTTTTGATGTTTTGATGGGCATGGATTGGTTATCTCCTTGCTATGCTACAGTCAACTACCATGCAAAAATAGTCAAGCTTGAGATACCAAATGAGCCTACTTTTGCATTAAAAGATGGTCAAGTTCCAGAGGTTGGTAAAGTTATATCTCTTATGAAGGCCCAACGATCACTAAAGAAAGATTGCATGGGTCTCTTAGCTATGGTAAGGGACATTAGAGAGGAAACACTTAGCTTGGAGAAGGTACTGGTGGTAAAAGAATTTTCTGATGTATTTCTGGAGGATTTTCCAGGGTTACCTCCATACAAGAGATAGATTTTAGTATTGATTTAACACCTGAGACACTGCCAATATCTATACCTCGATATCGTATGGCACCGGTGGAACTGAGGGAGCTAAAACAATAGTTGCAGGACTTTCTAGATAAGAGCTTTATTAGACTGAGTGTATCATCATGGGGTGCACCAGTACTATTTGTAAAGAAGAAAGATGGGTCTCTAAGAATGCGTATCGACTACAGGCAGCTAAACAAGGTAATAATACGTAATAAGTATCCTTTACCTCGTATAGATGACCTATTTGATCAATTGCAGGGACTTGTCCACTTTTCAAAGATTGATCTTCGGTCTGGTTATCATCATCTTAGGATTAGGGAGGAAGATATTGCCAAGACATCATTCAGAACTAGGTGCGAGCACTGCGAGTTCCTTGTGATGCCTTTCGAATTGACAAATGCTCCGGCTGCATTCATGGATTTGATTAATAGGGTGTTAAAGCCATTGATATACAAGTTTGTGATAGTTTTTACTGATGACATCCTCATATATTCTCGTAGCTAGGAAAAACATGAGAATCATCTGAGGACTATGTTGCAGACATTGGGAGAATTTATGCTAAATTCTCAAAGTGTGAATTTTGGCTAGACTCAGTAGCATTTCTAGGGTATGTTGTATCCACGGATGAAATTATGGTGGATCCTAAAAAGACAGAAGTTGTACAAAAATGGCCTAGACCTAATTAACCTACAGAGATTTGTAGCTTTTTAGGCTTGGCATGTTACTACAAGCATTTTTTACAGGATTTCTCTAGAATAGCAGCTCCATTGACAAAGTTACTTAGAAAAATGTAAAATTTCAGTGGGCGGAGAAATATGAGCAGAGTTTTCAAAAACTCAAAACATGTTTGACAACTGTACCATTATTAACATTACCATCAGGTTCTGAAGGATTCACGATTTTCTGTGATGCTTTGAGAGTGGGATTAGGATGTGTTCTTATGCAAGGCGGGCATGTTAAAGCCTATGCTTTGAGACAATTGAAGAAGCACAAGAAAAACTATCATACACATGATTTAGAGATGGTTGTAGTGGTGCTTGCTCTTAAGATTTGGAGGCATTACCTATATGGTGTAAATTGTAAGATTTATACTGATCATAAGAGCTTCAAGTACATTTTCCAACAGAGAGATCTGAATCTTCGACAACATCGGTGGATGGAACAACTCAAAGATTATGATTGTGCTATTTTGTATCATCCTGAAAAAGCTAATGTTGTGGCAGATGCATTGAGTAGAAAATCAATAGGCAATTTGGAACATATAGCTCCTGAAAAGAGACTATTGGCAAAGGAGATGCATAAACTCGAAGGCAAAAGTGTCAAATTTCGGGTGAAAAATTTAGAGACATTGTTGACTTGTGTGCAAGTAAAATCTTCTTTATTAGAGCGCATAAAGGCCACTCAATATGAGGATGGGAAATTGTGCAAATACAATGATGTTCTAACTGGTATAAATAAGAAGATGACTATTGAATATGATGATATTCTTCGACTAGGTAACTGGTTATGTGTACCATATGTAGATAGGTTGAGACAAGTTATCCTTTAGGAAGCTCACAACTCCAGATATACTATACACTCTGGTTCCACTAAGATGTATCGTGACCTAAAGCAGTTTTATTGGTGGGAAGGTATGAATAAAGATTTTGCTAACTTTGTTTCTAATTGCTTGACTTGTCAACAGGTTAAAGCTGAGCATCAGTGACCCGCAAAACTATTAAAACAGATCGAAATTCCAGAGTGGAAATGGGAAAAGAGTTACTATGAATTTTGTGATTGGGCTACCACGAACCCTTAGAGGTTATGAATCTGTATAGGTAATTTTAGATCGACTAACAAAATCAGCACAGTTTCTACCGGTAAAGACTATATATAGTGGAATAAGATATGTCCAAATATTTATGAATGAAATTATTCAACTCCATGGAGTTCCAGTATCCGTCATCTCTAATACAGGATCACAATTTACTTCACGCTTTTGGAAATCCTTCTAAGAAGCATTGGGTACACAAGTAGATCTTAGTACTGCATTTCATCCACAAATAGACGGGGCAGTCAGAACGTACTATACAAATCTTGGAGGATATGTTAAGAGCTTGTATTCTTGATTTTGGTGGTAGTTGGGAATCTTATCTACCTTTAGCTGAATTTTCCTACAAAAATAGCTTCCAATCAAGTATTCAGATGACCCCATATGAAGCCCTGTATGGTAGGTGATGTCGTTCTCCTATCGGATGGTTTGAAGTTGGAAAGGCAAATATATTGGGACAAGACTTGGTGCAAGAAGCTATTGAAAAGGTTCAGCTAATTAGACAGAGGTTACTCATAGCTCAAAGTGAGAAAAAGTCTTATGCGAATAAGAGAAGGAGAGATTTAGAATTCACAGTTGGGGACAAGGTTTTCCAAGGGGTTTCCCTATGAAAGGTGTGATGCAATTCGGGAAAAAGGAAAAATTGACCTCGAGGTTTATAGGACCATATGAGATACTTGACCGGGTAGGAGAAGTAGCATATCATTTGGCACTTCCTCGTGAAATGTCTTTCATCCATCCGACGTTTCGTGTCTCTATGCTAAGAAAATGTATATCTGACTCCTCATGTGTTCTTGAAGCACCATCTTTACAACTTGATGAGAATTTGATGTATGAGGAGAAGCCAGTGAGTATTGTTAACAGACAAGTAAATTATATGAATTAACTGAAATTAGTAGATTTTGAATAGTTAAACTACTCATGGAATGAGTAAATATAATTCGGCAACGATGGTTAAAGATGAAATTTCGAGGGTTGGATATTTTCAGTTAGTTAGGAATCATCCTAAATGAGGAAACTAACATGAGATTGATATGAAATTGTAATATCCCAAAAACACTAAGATCAGACTCGGGAGTTGAAATGGAGAAAATAGAATTTCCTGCACCAGGTCATAGGACGAGTCATCTAGTGACCCGTTGGATGTGCCACGAGTCGTTAAGTGACTCATGGTATGGAGGAGAAGATGGATACAAATGGTGGTCTGGGGGTTGACCATGGGAGAAGGCACGATTCATGGTCAGGACCACGAGTTATTGGGAGTCGTGGTTAAGAGCTGAAGTGGATTTGTTGAGACGATTGGCGGTGTTCCCCATGACCAGTCACCACGAGTCGTGGTGTCCCTTGTGGTGACCAGAAGGGTAAGCTTTCAAGTGTTGGTGATGAGTGCAAGCCACGAGCTGTCCTCTCAAGTAACGGATCGTCCAGTCCCTCGTTGGGACTGGCAGTGTGTTTTTCCTTGCGAATTTATAAAGGGCTTTTCCGTAATTCCTAAGTTCCTAAGGCCTAAAATACATCATTTTAAGCTTAGAATAGAGTGTTTTAAGAGGGGTAAGTTTATTCTAGGATTATTCACTTCTATGCATGCAAGTCTAGAAGCTCCTAAGGGTGATCAAGCCTAAATTCCTCAAGTTCTTCCCCAAATTCTCATTGGGAAATCAAGGAAGTTGTGAAATTAGATTTCTACATGTATGTAAGGCTATGAATGGGTGTATCCATCCACACACATGCCCAATCCCCTCTCAATTCATGAAAATTATAGTTGATGAATCTATGGGGGTTTTACACAACATATGAATTCTAAGTTTCAAATCATGGGTATAATCTAAGCATGTTTCTTATGTTGAATTATCATTAATGGACATATTTTAAAATGTTTTCAATTATAAATAATGTTTTCAAGTTTTATAAATTATGATGCCCATCCATGAAAGTTCATAAAAGTTGAGATCTATGAAATATGTATTCAAGAATGATAAGATGTTTATGAAGAAATTATGATTTTTAATTACCCATGTCTATGTTCATATTTTCAAATGATCAAGTCTATGTCAAGCATGCTTAAGTATTGGGCAAGCCCATATGACCAAGTATATTTCATGAATTTATCTAAACTTTATGTATTAGCTTACCACATGGATTTTGAAGTCTGGACTCCCACTATTTTTTAGCTTGTGATATGGTTTGAGCCCGAGGCTATGTTATGATTTCAGATTTATGTATGTATGTATGTTATGAGTCAGCTTCATCACTAGACAATGGTTCATCTTCGTTGAAAAATGATGGAGAGCATATGCATATTTTTGGGAGTAGTGTCTAGCACTGAGTATGCTAAGGGTCAGTCAACCCTATGCCTCAGAACTATGCGTCAATGTAGGTATGTTCAGATTATTTGGGACATCCCTTGTGAGCTTCCCCTGCCCCCAAGGGACCTTCAACTTGATATCGATATCATGGTAGTGTCCTTAGCCCGGACAAGGCTTTGGACGACTCTACCAACTTGAGTATGATAGTTGGGACCACGTAAGCTCTATCGTGGTAATATCGGTTATATGATGAGTCTCTCATTATTCCTCATGATTTCAGTTTTGCATGTTCATCGGTCATGATATTATGTTTCAGTAGGTTTGACACCAATGTTTAGTTTTACTTATGATTATCAGTTTTAAGCTTTGGGTCATTCAATTCAGTTATGATATTCAATTATGTTCAGATCATAATTTCATAAAATAGCATGTCAGCTCTACTCTCAGAATCTTATCTTGATTACGTTTTATGATATGCATGATTTATGATTTTACTTACTTAGTGATTTTACTTACCTTACATACTCGGTACATTCCACATACTGACCGCATACTCTATGTTGTATCATTTCATGATACAGACTCAAATACCCAGGCTCAATCCCGTCATTAGCCAGACCTGCATCTTTAGCATTTATCAGCCAGAGTTGGTGAGTCCTCATCTTCCAAGGGCCTTCTTTTCAGTTGTATCTAGTACTTTCATTTTCAGACTTTAGTGAGTTATTTGGGGTCTTGTCCCATCAACTCGTCATTAGTAGAGGCTTTTTAGACATAGCATGTAATCAGCTTCGGTCTTAAGTTATGTATTCTGATGTTATGAGATTATCAGACTTCCGCTATATTAATTATGTTGATCTTCTGCTTTATTATGATTGAGCTAGATGATATGTTCATGCCATGGGTCGACTTGGAGCCTCTCGGGGTTCTTTGTCCCGTGTCTCGATTCGTGTCTATGTTCGGGTCATGACAAACTTAGTATTAGAGCATTAGGTTTTGAAGTGTCCTAGGGTGTCTGAAAGCCATGTTAAGTAGAGTCTTTTTCATGAGTGTGAAGCGCGTCAGACTTATAACGAAGAGGCTACGAGACATTTAGAAAATGTTCCCTTGTTTCATGATCTAAGTTGTGTGATGAAATGTCTCTCTATACTTCTAACTCGTGCTATACGCGTTTGCAGAATCATGCCTCCTCGCCAACTTAACGGAAGAAGAAACGGGAATGGAGACAGCACGAGAATGGCAATGGAGATGGGCACCAGCAGGCCCCACCAGCCCATGAGGAGCATGTACCCGAGCCGGTTGCCCACGCTGAGTTCAGGGAAGCCATACAGATGTTAGCTCAGGCCTTGACTACGTAGGTCAATCAATAGGCGGTAGCGCATTTCCTTCAGAATGGAAATGCGACGGCGGCAAGAGTCAAAGATTTTCTAAGGATGAACCTTCTGGAGTTTCTTGGATCAAAGGTGGATGAGGATCCACACGAGTTCATTAATGAGGTTCTGAAGATCACTCAGATTATGGGGGTGACCAAAGAGGAGTGCGCCGATCTAGCCTCATATCAGTTGAAAGGGGTTGCGCACATCTGGTTCAAGCAATGGAAGGATAGCAAGGAAGTCGGAGCAGGCCCTATTGGTTAGGATGAGTTTCATACAGCATTTTTAGATCAGTTCTTCCCTTATGAGATGAGGGAGATCAAAGCAACCGAATTTTTGACCCTAAAGCAAGGAAAAATGATAGTTCAGGAGTATGCCCCGGAGTTCACTAACATGTCCAAGTATGCACTTGAGATGGTGCCAGATCAAAGAGCTCGAGTGAGTCGGTTCGTGCATGACATAGTAGACTACTTGGTCAGGGATTGTCAGAACGCAATGCTTCTTCAGGACATTGACTTTTCTCGGATAGTCCTGTACGCGTAGCTGATGGAGGCGGTGCAGATGAGTGAGCGGGAGAGGGAGGCTAAGAGGGCCAGGAATGATAGCTTTGGATTCTCTCAGTAGAGTCCTAGTGGGCATCGTAAACAGTCCCACCAGAAATCTTCAGCCCCAGCACCTTCGGCTATGAGTATGCCATCCAGTCCAGGCGCAATCAGAAGGGACGAGCATCAGGCTCTAGAGGTCAGAGTAGCAGACTCGCAGAGACCAGCACTCCAGAATGTAGCAGATGTGGCCAGAGACATGTGGGTCAGTGCTTAGTAGGTTCAGGTGCTTGTTTTGGGTATTTTGACAATCTCACAAAGATGAAATTTCAGTGAATTTTCATTTACTAAGAAAGCCCGAACATATTCTTAGAGATTGCCCAGTAGCCAGACAGGGTCATGATAGGGGTCGAGGCCCAGCCTCTAGTTCAGCAGCTCCGCTAGCACGCCCAGCTCAGCAAGGGGCATCTACTAGTGCGGGTAGTGGTCAGTGTCAAAACAGATTCTATGCCCTAGCATCCCATCAGGAGCAAGAGGTCTCCTCAGATGTAGTCATTGGTATGGTACGAGTATTTAACCTTGATGTATATGCATTGTTAGATCCAAGGGCTACTTTATCTTTTGTGATTCCCCATGTTTCTAGTAGTTTCAGAGTCAGTCCCGAAATCTTGTCAGAACCTTTCTCAGTCTCTACTCCAGTCGGTGATTCAGTTATAGCTAGACAGGTATAGGGAAATTTCCCTGTCATAGTACTTCAGAAAGTTACCTCACAGATTTAGTAGAGTTAGCCATGACCGATTTTGATGTTATCTTCATCATGGATCGGCTACATGCATGTTATGCCTTAGTAAATTGTAGAACCCGTGCAGTAGAGTTCAGATTTTTGGGTGAACTAGTCTTAGAGTGGAAGGGTAGTTTAGTTGTGCCTGTAGATCGTTTTATTTCCTACCTTAAGGCTAGAAAGATAATTTCTAAGGGTTGCGTGTATCATCTAGTTAGGGTTAACGATGCTACATCTGAAACCCCGACTATCCAGTCAGTTCCTGTAGTGTGTGAGTATCCAGAAGTGTTTCCAGATGATTTACCGGGAATCCCTCCAGAGCGGAAGATTGATTTTGGTATTGACCTTTTTTCCGATATGCAGCCTATATCTATTCCTCCTTACAGAATGGATCCAGCTGAGCTCAAGGAGTTGAAGGAGAAGTTGAAGGATCTTCTAGACAAGGAATTCATCAGACCTAGCAAATCCCCATGGGGTGCACTAGTTCTCTTTGTCCGCAAGGATGGTTCTCTTCGGATGTGTATTGAATATCGACAATAGAAAAAAGTTACCATCAAGAACAGGTATCATCTTCCTAGAATTGATGATTTGTTTGACCAGCTTATGGGCGCTAAGTTCTTTTCAAAGATAGACCTCAGGTCCGGAAACCATCAGCTCGGGGTTCGGAAGAGTGACAGCCTTCAAGACTCGGTATGGTCACTATGAGTTTGTAGCTATGTCTTTTGGACTAAAGAATGCTCCTGCAACTTTCATGGATCTGATGAACAGGGTTTTTAAGACTTACTTGGATATGTTCGTCATTGTGTCCATAGATGACATCCTTATATACTCTTGGAGCGAGGAAGAGCATGCTGCTCATCTGAGGGTCATGCTACAGACTCTGAAGGATCGTCAGTTATATGCTAAATTCAGTAAATGTGAGTTTTGGTTGAACTCAGTGGTATTTTTGGGTCATGTGGTGTCAAGTAAGGGTGTACAGATAGACTCTCAAAAGATAGAAGCGGTGAAGAATTGGCCTAGACTAGTGAGTCATTCGGACATCAGGAGTTTCTTGGGTTTAGCTAGTTACTATCGGAGGTTTGTTGAAGGATTTTTTTCCATTGCAGCCTCGTTGACTAAATTGACCCAAAAGAAGGTGAAGTTTCAATGGTCGGAGGCTTGTGAAAAGAGCTTCCAAGAGTTGAAGACTCGACTCACCTCAGCAGTAGTGTTGACCCTACCTAAGTGTACTGATAACACTCAAACCACACCTCCTACTAA
>JACEIK010017422.1:0-12521 GCA_018107945.1 Datura stramonium
ATACAAACAATTGAAATAAAGGAGAAAGAGATAGAGAAAAACCCTAGGATTTTCGTCCCCTCAACTGCATGTAACCCACGTTCTTGCTCAACCAAGTCAGCATAATTAAAAATGAACCTAAGTGTTCTATTTATACTGGTGGGAATTTTTCCCGGAATAACAAGCAACGTGTCACGGAGTGCATTGTGGAGCACTTCCTCCGTGACACGGCACGAACGCGAACCCTCACTAGAATCCGTCCCTCCAGGTATTTATGCCTAACGTGCCACGTCGTGCAACGCGGGGCTTGGCCAACGTGCCACGGCTCCAACGCGCACCTTCACTGGAATTCCATGTTCCAGGTAATTAGGACCAACGTGCCACAGAGGCAACGTGGACCTTCTCTGGAATTTGGCTAACTTTAATCATCCGGGAAGAATGCATCCGCAATGGCAGCGTGACATGGCTCCATCGCGAAGCCCCTTTAATTCCTGCTTTCCTTGGCCTTTTCCCTGCTCACTTCCGAGTCCAATCCCGATTTCTCCAACCATGCATCTTAGCTTCCTACAATTGTATTTTTCCTGCAAAACAACGCTAATCATGTTGGTTAGTATGAATTCACATTTTAACTACAAATTACATGAGAATGCACATATAACGATAGATAAACAAGACGAAATGAAGCATTTGAGTATCATTTGAGCATGTAATTCTGCCCAAGATCAGGGGGTCCTCCCTATGCTCTGTCCTTGTAAACTGTGGGGGACTCAAAGCCAGGAACTCACGAACTCTCGAACTACCGGGTCCCTCAATGGTCTCAACGACAGTTGGTACTACTGGATGACGCTGACGCTTGGCAGCCATCATTTGAACCAACATATAGAATGCACCCCTGAGCTTCTGATTTGATCTCACAGGAATGGTTAGGGGTGGTATTGGTATATCTGCTGCCCTAGCGGGCTTTGAGTGCGGTGGTGAGTGCTGGGAAGATCGAGATAATGTCTCCTTACTGCCCTTAGAACGGGTTGACTCTATTTGGGCCCCCCTACTAGTGCCCTCTCCTGCTACCACATCTAATTCTCGACTAGTCGCGGTCCGTCGTGCCTCAAACATTTCTCTATAAATAAAAAGAATAACATAAGCTTAAGGGAGTTACCCTATAAAGCACAGCTCTATAGCATGACCGGAGGTGAAAGAAGAGTAACCACACTATTATGCCTCGTAGCCTCCTGTCTAAAGAATGTGGTGCACAACACATTCATAGAAAAGATTCTACTTGACACGGCATGCAGAATCCCTTGGATACGACCTGCTTTGATACCAAGTTTGTCACGCCCCACCTAGGGAGGCATGACTTGCAGCTAGTTCCACACTGGGATCTGGTCTAGCCTGGTTGGCCAGGGGCACTTCTAGTGCACGCCTATAACATAAAATCAAGAAACCAACGAGCTATATCTCGGTTGTAAATACAGCCTCTGACTAATAAGGCCACCTTTAAAAGAAGACAGCTAACCAGCGACAATACAATAACAGGGATTCTATGCGGGCCGACAAGACCACCATGTTGTCTAGTTATAACTAAAATAAAAATCAGGTAACTAAAACTATGTTATAGCCGACAAGGCTGCTAACTAACATCTAAACAAGGCCCCACATGGCCATCACATGAATTAAAACATACATAAGCCTCACACGGCCAACAACAAAAGCTAACCACTGGAAACATGTAGCCTGCAAGCCTCTAAGAGTAGAATAATGGTCAAGACAGGGCCCCGACCTTCCCATAAACTATACAACAAAAGAGCAAACCTTCTCTAACTATCAACCCCGAAAGAAAGGAGCTAATGCACTGCTAACTCCAGCTGATGACTAAGATGGTCCCCAACCGTGTCTATACGCACCTATTAGCAAGTAACGCAGCACTGCAAGGATGTGCATCAACACAATATGTACCGAATATGTAAGGCAGTAATATAACAATTGACTGAAAGCTGATAAAATAGAAGTAATCACGAAGGAGTGTAAGAATTTAACCTAAGTGACCTAACCGTCTGAAAAATCTAACTAACAAGTATATAAATACAAACAAGAACCTAACAATTCCCCCATAAGCCTAGAAGATACAAAAAACATAGAAAAACCTACCTGGGCCCCCATAAGCCCCGACAAGTACAAACAAGGCACACTTTTACTATTGGGCTGCTATAGGTTCGTAAACATATTGTAACTCAGGAATGCTTGCTCTCTAAAGCTATATCTGAGGCTGACAGGCTCCTATAGTTTTGTTTGTGTCTGAGATGTCTGTCTATGTAACTAGACCTCGAGCCTTCGCTCGACTATGGGTCATAATGTAATCTCTGATAATTGGACACCGGGACTTGGCCCGATAATGGGCCATAATGTGACTGCTGTAACTAGATCCCTATCCTTTGCTCGACTATGGATCATACTGTAGCTGTTGCAACTGGGCCCCGAGCCTTGGCTCAATTATGGGCTATAGTACAACTGTTGTAGCTGGACCCCGAGCCTTAGCTCGACTATGGGTCATAACATAAGCTATCAAAATTGGATACGACCCTCACAACCCCACTCTAGTCTCTCCAAACATCATACTGATCCTGCAAGCATAACCCTATAGGCAATAACATCCAAACCCCAAATATCTCATACAACAATCAAGTTGGCTAATGTTAACTATGATGAGGGTTACTATATCATTGCTATCGTCTCAATTCAATTCATAATAGCTAACCACAATAGGTTTACTCCGAATTACTATAGATACAAAAGTCGTACTAACTTCACGATGAATTTAACTTGCCGAAAAGGATAGCCTTACATACCTCGAGTGCCGACTTTCGTTTAACTGGTGAGTTGCAACTTGTAGCCGATGATTCTATGTAACTATGCCCTGTTACTCGGAGAATAGGTATAATTTCAATACTATATTAAGAAAATAATGATAACTTTTGATAATAATATCAACTATAATTCAAATTTGAATAACTTAGCCGAAAACCTACAATTTCTCGATAGTTCAGAAGGGAGAAGTGCTTACCTAATGCCTGTAGCTGTTTATAATCCAATTTGGAGTAATTCTAACAACTTTTACTCGGTGGATTCCCGGTATGCTGAGCAATCTTTTGAGAAATAACTCTGTGATAATGCTTCTCATAGGCCTAGAAGTGATTACCTGAAATTAATTTGTGTTTTGACGGTGTTTTCTATAGTAGTTGATGAAAAATTCATGAAACCTTGTTTGCTCCCTCTAGTTAAGTCGTGGGTTTACTTTGTGAAATGAAGAAAATGAGCAAGGTCTATATATATATATACATGGGCAGTGGCAGGCGGTGGCACCCCCCGCTGCCCATCGTGCCAACTAACCCCCGCGCCGCGCCCCTACTTGCGCTAGCCTACCTGACGCGCCGCGATGCCCAGCGCGCATGCAGGCTGTTGCATTGAGTTGGTCCTATGCATGCTGGTCCCGTTCGACCCTGCTTCTGAGGATTTTCCTATGTGCTTCAAGCTCTCTTTATTCATCAAAAATCCACGCGTACTCCTACTAACTATCACTATTTAACGGGATGTAAGTAACATGAAGGGTCCATTCAGCCTGATCGTCTGTTTATGGGTGAAAAATTGTACTAAGCTTGACCTAGGTGCCAAGTTACCTCTAAAATTATTTCCAAAATTGGGAGGTAAACTGAGTACCTCTATCTAATATGATGGACAAGGGCACTCCATGTAACCGAACTAACTCCTGAATATACAATTTAGCATAATCCTCTACTGAGTGGGTAGTCTTGACCCGTAAGAAATGAGCTGCTTTAGTCAACCTATCCACGATCACACATATGGATTCATAGTGTCGACGAGTACGAGGAAACCATGTAATGAAGTCTATATTTATTTACTCCCACTTCCAAGTAGGGATACTAATGTCTTGAAGCACACCTCCAGGTCTTTGATGCTCAACATTCACCTATTACAATTCAGACACTTTGCCACAAACTCTGCTATGTCCTTCTTCATGCCATCAAACCAATAGAATCCCCGTAGGTCACGGTACATCATGGTGGCACCTAGATGTATAGAATATCTGGAATCATGAGCCTCATGCAACATCTTCTCCCTCAAGTCATCAACACCCCGAACACACAAATGACCCTGATATAGTAGTGCCTCATCTCCCCTTTGGGAGAAAAGTCCACCTTCTGATTCAGAACAGCTTCCTTGAACTTTACCAGAATATGATCCTCGTCTTGCCTAGACATGACTTCGGTCACCAAGGAAGATTCTGACCCATTCTGCACAATGACACCACAATCTGCTGAGTCAACAAGACAAACTCCTAGTCGTGTAAGTCGATGCACATCCTTTGCTAACTCTTTCCTCTCCTCATCTACATGGGAAACACTATCTATAGAAAGCCTGCTAAGAGCATCTTCCACGACATTAGCCTTGCCAGGATGACAAAGAATGCTCATATCATAATCCTTAAGAAGCTCCAACCACCTCCTTTGACGTATACTTACATCCTTTTGAGAAAATACGTACTATAGGCTTTTGTGGTCTGTAAACACATCCACATGGACCCCGTATAGATAGTGTCTCCAAATCATCAAGGAAAATACTACCGCTGCCAACTCGAGGTCGTGAGTTGGATAGTTCATTTCATGAACCTTAAGCTTCCTGGAAGTGTAGGCTATAACCTTACCGTGCTGCATTAATACACGAGAATGGTCAATCCTTGAGGCATCACAACAAACGAAAAACCCATCAGTACCCTCAGGTAGATCAACAATTATGCCGAGATGAGTCGAGTTTTCAACTCTTGGAAGCTCTTCTCTCAAGCCTCCGACCATTGAAACTTCACTGTCTTCTAGGTCAACTTAGTTAATGGTGCTGCAATGGTTGAAAATCCATCCATAAACCTCTTGTAGTAGCCAGCTAAGCCCAAGAAACTCCTGATATCCGAAGGACTCACTAGTCTAGGCCAATTCTTCCCAGCTTCTATCATTTAGAGTCCACCTGTAAACCCTCACTTAACACCACATGAACTAGAAATTCCACTAAGTTTAACAAAAACTCACACTTGCTGTACTTAGCATACAACTGGTGATCCTGAAGAGTCTATAGTAGTACCCTCAAATGAGTAGCATGCTCCTTCTCGCTCCGCGAGTATATGATAATGTCATCTATGAACACAATTACGAACATGTCCAAAAACGGCTTGAACACCCTATTCATCATTTTCAGAAAAGATGCAGGAGAATTCATTTGTCTAAAAACATAACTACAAAGTCATCGTGACCATACCGAGTCCTGAAGGCTATCTTCAGGATATTACTCTATCTAACCTTGAGCTGATGATATTCGAATCTGAGGTCTATCTTGGAAAAACACATCGCACCCTGAAGTTGGTCAAAGAAGTCATCAATTCTGGGGAGGGGATACTTGTTCTTCACGGTGACATTGTTAAACTGACGATAGTCAATGCACATTCGGAAGGAACCATCCTTCTTCCGGAAAAAGAGTACCGATGCACCCTATGGGGATTTGCTAGGTCTGATGAAACCCTTGTCTAAGTGATCCTTCAACTGCTCCTTCAACTCCTTTAGCTTAGCTGGAGCCATTCTTTAAGGAGGAATAGATATAGGCTGCCTATTAGGAAGAAGGACGATACCAAAGTCGATTTCCCACTCGAAAGGAATTCCTGGTAGATCATCTGGAAACACTTCTGCATATTCACACACTAGAGAAATTGACTATATAGTTGGGGTTTCATATGTAGCATCCTTAACCCTAACTAGGTGGTACACGCAACCCTTAGAAATCATCTTTCTGGCCTTAACATAGGAAATCAAGCGACCTACGGGAATGACTGGACTACCCTTCCATTGTAGGACTTGCTCACCAAGAAATTGAAACTCTACCGTACGAGTTCTACAATTTACTAAGGCATAAAATGCATGTCACTAATCCATGCCAAAGATAACATCAAAATCTGTCATGGCTAGCTCTACTAATAATGAGTTCACTTTATGAAGGATTGTGACAAGGCAATTTCTGATAGGATTTTGTCACGCCCCACCTTGGGAGGCATGACTGGCACCTGAAGCCTTACTAGGAACTGAACTGACCTGGTTGAGCTTATGCACTTATGGTGCATGCCTAATCCTTAAATCAAGAAAACAACGGGCTTTATCTCAGCTGTAAACACAGCCTCCAGCCAACAAGGCCTTATAGCCACCTGTAAAAGAAAACAATTAACAAGAAACAAGTAATAGAAGGGAATCCTATGTGGGAAGACAAGACCACCATGATGTCTAGTTATAACTAAATTAAAGACAAGCTACTATACTAGGCCACACAAGGCCAACATACGAAGCATAACTTATTAACGCCCCACACGGCTAACACACAACAAACTGACTGATGACTGTAGTCTGCAAGCCTCTAAGAATATTAATAATGGTTGGGACAGGGCCCCGACCTACCCAAAATGCTATACAACTGAAAGACTGTAACCTCTACAACCTGGAAACTCCGAACGAAGGGAGCTGGCCAAATTGCTGACTCTAAATAGCTGCTACTAAAGAGCCTAAACTTTGTCTATCTAAACCTGCGGGCAAGTGATGCAGCGCCTAAGAATGGGGGTCAGTATAATGTGTACCAAATATGTAATGTAGTATATAAGCTGAATGAAAGCTGTCACAGAAAAAAAGTAAGTAGAAAGAAGTGGCAGAAGGTAACATGGAAGATGACTTATTCGTAATCTACATCTAGCAAAACACTACACGTACATAAGCTACGAATGTACAACCATATATCCATAAGCTATACCTTGCAGAAATGAATACCAACAAGAACCTAATGTCACAACCTGAATGGAGGCCTGGATTATAGACACGGGACAAGGGACCCCGAGAGACCCCAAGTCGACCCATGGCATAAGCATATAACTAACTCATTCACTAAACTATAGAAAACATGTATATAGTCTCAGCGGAGGTCTAATTCAACATCACATCAGAATAACATCTAAAGCTGCACATATATAAATCTGAAAGCATCTATTGGACAAGTTGATGGGACAAGACCCCAACTATCTCAACAATACTAAAACATGAAAATGATAATCTAGTCCTCGAAGGGTGAGGACTCACCAATCCGAGCAGATACTAACTACGGAAAGCTGTCTAAGAACAGGGCTAAATCTACGAGTTGAGTCTTGTATCATGAAACGATACAACATAGAAAGCATGTGTAAATACGTGGAATGTACCGAGTATGCAAGATAAGTAAAACCGCACAAGTAAATCATTTAAAATATTTCATAACTTATCATAAGCTTTCAAGCACAAGTGGATGAGTTACATGCATCCATTCTGAAATTGCACTCTTATAACAACATGATCATACATAGCTTTATAACATCATCGCTGACTCGAACGACTCAAAGTTGTATCATAACATTTATATTGAAAAGCTAAACAACGAGTCAAACCTTGCTTTTGGAACATGCATGCGTAAAGTAGTCATCATAAGTAATGAATATGAAAAACTGGATGATATAGACAGTGGGAGACTCATCACATAACCGACATACCACGATAGAGCTTACGTGGTCCTGACTATCACACTCAAGTGGGTAGAGCTGTCCAAAACCTTTTCAGGGATAAGGACACTACCATGATATCGATATCAAGATGAAGGGACAATCGGGCCGGGGATAGCTCACAAAGGAGGTCCCAATGATATAATAGTATCAACCTACGTTGACGCATAGTTCTAGGGCATAGGGTGATCGACCCTTAACCCGCTCGGTGCTAGACTCTTCTCACATAAAAATTGCAATGATCTATATCGTTTATAATGAATATCAACATCGTCTATTAACGAAGCTCAACATTGTTTATTAACAAAGCTCATAGTGGAATCATGCATAGACTAGACATCATATGAATATGAAGAAAACATTGTCCTTCGACGAAGCTCAATAATGATATACACCTTGATTATGAATTAATGCATATGAGAGACTTTTTTTCGAAACAAATAGTTGATCCTAGGTAAAGGATACTTGTTCTTCACGGTGACCTTGTTTAACTACCGATAGTCAACACACATGCAAAGGGAGCCGTCCTTCTTTCGAACAAATAATACTGGTGCACCCTAAGGAGACTTACTCGGCCTAATAAAGCCCTTATCTAACAGGTTCTTCAACTGATCCTTCAACTCATTTAGCTCAGCTAGCATCATTCTATAGGAAATCAATCTCCCGCTCGGGAGGGACACCTGGAAAATAAAAAGGAAAGACCTCTGGATACTCATGTACTACTGGTACGGACTGGATAATCGGGGTATCGGACTCCACGTCCGTAACCCTAACTAGTTGGTACATGCAACCCATAAAAATCATCTTCCAAGACTTAAGGTTGGAAATGAATCAACCTACAGGTATAGCTGAACTACACTTCCATTCTAAAACCGGCTCACTTGAAAATTTGAACTCTATAGCACAGGTTCTACAATTAACTGAAGCATAGCATACAAATAGCCAATCCATGTAGAGAATAACATTGAAATAGGTCATGGGTAACTCAATCAAGACTGCTTAGGTGACCTTATGAAGGACTGAGACTGAGCAACCTCTATACACCCATCTAGCTATAATTGAGTCACCTACTAGAGAAGAAACTGCGAAGGACTCTGACAAGGCATCGGGATTAACTCCAAAGCTATTGGCTACATAAGGTGTCACAAGATATAGGGTATCCCGCAGATCTAGAAAAGCATAGAAATAAACATGAAAAACTCTCAACATACCGGTGACTACATCAAGTGAGGCCTCCTGCTCCTAACAAGTGGCTAAGGCAAAGAATCTATTCTGGCGTGGCTCGCCAGTGGTGCTAGTAGATGCCCCCTGATGAGCTGAGCATGGGGGAGGGGCTGCTGAACTAGAAACTAGGCCTCGGCCCCCACCCTGATCCTATCTCGCAGCTGGATAATATCTGAGCATATGTTCTTGGTGCCTACAAATAAAACAAGTTCCTGAACCAGCCAAACACTAGCCTGTCTGTCCTCGGCCAAACCTACGACAAGCTGGAATGCTGGAATCTGTGGGCCTATTGCTATGATCCCTCAAGCCTGACGCTCTCCCCCTATGATCATTATTTGGCCTATATAGGAAACTACACACTGAAGATGCTGGGGCTAATGATCTCTAGTGGGTCTGCTATCAGTGTCCACTATTGGACCTCTTCTGGAAGAATTTGTGATCCTTTGTCCTGGCCCTCTTAGCCTCCCTCTCCCTCGAATGTGTCGCCTCCATCTGTTGTTGCGTACAACACCATGCGAGGAAAGTCCATATCCTGGTGAAACATAGAACTCCAGAACTCCTTGTCCAGAAACCCTACTATACCATGCACAAACCTGCTAACCCACGCCCTTTGGTCAGCTACTAACTCCGGCTATCTTTTACCCCAACGCTGTCCACCGTAATTACTAAAGTTGGATCACCCAAGCACTTTTTCAAAAGTGACACATGAAACACTGTATGTACTAAATAAAACCCCGATGGCAAGTCCAACTCATACGCCACTTTACCAACCCTTCTCATAACATGGTAGGGACCGACATAGTGGGGATTGAGTTTCCTTGCTTTCCGAACTGCATGACTCCCTTCATGGGAGATACCTTTAGAAATACCCAATCGTCCACCTCAATCTCCAGATCTCTTCTCCTCACATCGGCATAAAATTTTTGACGACTCTGAGAGGTTTTCAGCCTGTCCCTTTACATCTAAAATTTCTCAATGGCCTCATGAACCGAATCAGGTCCTATCATAGCTGCCTCACAAAACTCAAACTATCTGATGGGCGATGTACACCCTATGCCAATGAAGAGCCTCGAACGGTGCCATAGAGTGGTAGCTGTTATTATAAGCAAACTCAGTCAAGGGAAAGTGATTATCCCAACTACCTTTAAAATCCATCACATAGAGTCTCAACATGTCCTCGAGACTTTTAATTATTCGGTCCGCCTGACCATCCATTTGCGGATGAAATACGGTGCTGAGCTTAACCTGAGTCCCAAGTCATTTTTTGAAAGACCACCAAAACTGAGTACCTTGGTCTGAAATAATAGACAAGGGTACTCCATGTAATCTCACAAACTCCCGGATATACCGTTTTGCATAATCATCTGCTAAATCTGTAGTTTTGACTGGTAGGAAATGTGTAGCCTTTGTCAACCTGTCTACCACCACCCAAATAGAATTATAGTGTTGGCGAGTACGAGGTAGTCCTGTAATGAAATCCATATTAATCTCTTCCAAATTCCAATTGGGAATGCTGATATCCTGAAGTACGCCTCCCGACCTTGCTCAACTTTCACTTGCTTACAATTCGGGCACTTGGTTGCGAATTCAACAATATCCTTCTTCAGGCAATTCCACCAATATGTTTCCGGAAGGTCATGATACATCTTGGTGGCACCAAGATTGATAGAATGCCTGGATCCATGTGCCTCGTGCAATATCCAGTACCTCAAATTATCTATGTCCGGAACACACAAATGATCCTGGTACAGCAGTACACCATCTCCCCCTTGGGAGAAGACCTCCACCTTTTGACTTTGAACGACTTCCTTCAACTTTACCAAAATCGGATCCTCATCCTGCTTGGATTTCACATCCATCACCAAGGATGATTCTTATCCGCTTTGCACAACAACGCCGCCATTGGTCAAGTCGACCAATCTAACTCCCAACGTCGCAAGGCGATGGACATCTTTCACCAACTACTTCTTTCCCCATCCACATGGGACACACTCACAATAGAGAGTCTACTAAGTGCGTCCTATACCACATTATCCTTACCCGGTTGTTAAAGGACACTTATATCGTCGTCCTTTCGTAGCTCCAACCACCTCCTTTGCCGAAGATTGAGATCTTTCTACTTAAACAAATATTGCAAGCTCTTGTGGTCCATGAATACATCCACGTGAACCCCATACAAGTAGTGCCTCCTCTATATCTTCAATGAGAACACCACCACGGCCAACTCAAGATCATGGGTCGGATAATTCTTCTCATAGATTTTCAACTGTCTTGAGGCATAATATATCACCTTCACATGCTGCATCAACACAAACCCAAGTTTGATTCTCGAAGCATCATAATACACTACAAAACAATCAATACCCTCGGGTAGGGTCACTGGTGCTGAAGTGAGTTGAATCTTAAACACTTGGAAGCTTTTCTCACAAGCCTCCGACCATTGAATCTTCACCTTCTTCTGAGTCAACTTGTTCAAAGGTGCTGCAATGGATGAGAAGCCCTCAACGAATCTCTGGAAGTAACCCGCTAAGCCGAAAAAGCTCTTGATATCTGATGGGTTCACCGGTCTTGGCCAATTCTTCAGCGCCTCAATTTTTTGTGAGTCTGCCATTATGCCCTCACTCGATAACACATGGCTCAAAAATGCCATAGAGTCCAACTAAAATTTGCACTTGCTAAACTTTGCATATATCTTACGATCCCTGATGGTCTTAAGCACTATTCTCAAGTAAGCGGCATGCTCCTCCTCACTCTGAGAATGTATAAGAATATCATCAATGAATACAATCACGAACATGTCCATATATACCTTGAACCTATTCATTAGATCCACAAAAGCTGTAGGGGAATTGGTATGTCCAAAATACATAACAACAAATTCGTAGTGACCATACCGAGTTCTAAAAGCAGTTTTCGGGTTGTCACTCTCCCGAACTCTGAGCTGGTGATACTCGGATCTGAGATTAACCTTGGAGAAACACTTGGAACCTTGAAGTTGTTCAAACAAATAGTCGATCCTAGGTAAAGGATACGTGATCTTAATAGTGACCTTGTTTAACTACCGATAGTCAACACAGATACAAAGGGAACCGTCCTTCTTTCCAACAAATAATACTAGTGCACTCTAAGGAGACTTACTCAGCCTAATAAAGCCCTTATCTAACAGGTCCTTCAACTGAAGCTTCAACTCATTTAGCTCGGCTAGAGTTATTCTATAGGGAGGAATTAATATAGGCTGCGTGTCGGGAAGAAGAAATATACTGAAATCAATCTCCCGCTCGAGAGGGACACCTGGAAAATAATCAGGAAAGATCTCTTGATACTCATGTACTACTGGTACAGACTGGATGATCGGGGTATCAGACTCCACGTCTGTAACCCTAACTAGATGGTACATGCAACCCTTAAAAATCATCTTCCGGGCATTAAGGTAGGAAATGAATCAACCTATAGGCATAGTTCAACTACCCTTCCATTCTAAAACTGGCTCACCTGAAAATTTGAACTCCACTGCCCGGGCTCAACAATTAACTAACGCATAACATTCAAATAGCCAATCCATGCCGAGAATAACATCAAAATCAGCTATGGCTAACTCTATCAAGTCTGCTGAGGTGACCTTATGAAGGACTGAGACGGGGCAACCTCTATACACCCATCTAGCTATAATCGAGTCACCTCTCCTTGGAGTGACGTA
>JACEIK010017423.1:0-12519 GCA_018107945.1 Datura stramonium
GAAAAAGAATTATCATATATCAGAAAAGTATCATACTTGAAGAATTTAACTTGTAAATCGCATTCAGCAAATGCGATTTGTAAATCGGATTCCGCAAATGCGATTTGTAAAGGGCATTCCTCAAATGCGATTTGTAATCGGATTTCGCAAATGCGATTTGTAAATCGGATTCCTCAAATGCGATTTGTAATCCTCAAATGCGATTTGTAAATCGCGTTCAGCAAATGCGATTTGTAAATCGCATTCCGCAAATCCGATTTGTAAAGCGCATTCCTCAAATGCGATTTGTAATCAGATTCCGCAAATCCGATTTGTAAAGCGCATTCCTCAAATGCGATTTGTAAAGCGCATTCCTCAAATGCGATTTGTAATCCTCAAATGCGATTTGTAAAGCGCATTCCTCAAATGCGATTTGTAATAGCATTCAGCAAATGCGATTTGTAATAGCATTCAGCAAATGCGATTTGTAAATAAAGCGCATTCCTCAAATGCGATTTGTAATCGATTCCGCAACCGATTTGGTTTGATTCCTCAAATGCGATTTGTAAAGCGATTCCTCAAATGCGATTTGTAATCCTCAAATGCGATTTGTAAAGCGCATTCTAAATGCGATTTGTAATTGGCATCTCAAGAAATGCGATTTGTGTAATAGCATTCAAATGCGATTTGTAAATCGGATTCCGTAAATGCGATTTGTAAAGCGCATTCCGCAAATGCGATTTTGTAGCGCATTCTCAAACGATTTGTAACGTATTCAGCAAGAATATTGTCATTGCCCTCGAAAAGAGTATTAGTCTTGTTTGGCTAAGTTTCAAATTCAAATTATTTTGAGAAGTGTCTTACTTTTTTAAATCGTATTTTAGCAATGCAAATTATTTAATTCTATAAATCGCATTGCTAAAATACGATTTAATTCCCATTTATTAAGCGACAATGTAATTATAAATTGCATATTCCCGAAAAGAATTATCATATATCAGAAAAGTATCATACTTGAAGAATTTAACTTGTAAATCGCATTCAAGAAATGCGATTTATAACCTGATTCCGCAAATGCGATTTGTAAAGGGCATTCCTCAAATGCGCATTTTGTAATCTGATTCTAGAATGCGATTTGTAAATCTGATTCCCTCAAATGCGATTTGTAATCCTCAAAATGCGATTTGTAATCGCGTTGCCTCAAAGAAATGCGATTTGTAAATCGATTCCGCAAACTGATTTGTGCGTATCTCTCAAATGCGATTTGTAATCGATTCCGCAAACTGGATGAAAGCGATCTCTCGCCCGATAAAGCGCATTCCTCAAATGCGCATTTGTAATCCTCAAATGCTGCATTTGTAAAGCGCATTCTCAAATGCGATTTGTAATAAGATTCAAGAAATGCTACTAGAATAGCATTCAAATGCGATTTGTAAATCTGGACCCGTAAATGCGATTTGTAAAGCGCATTCCGCAAATGCGATTTGTAAAGTGCATTCCTCAAACGATTTGTAATCGCATTCTAAAGAAGAATATTGTCACGCTCTCCTCAAAAGAGTATTAGTCTCTGCTGGCTAAGTTTCTAAATTCAAATTTTTATTCTTGAGAAGTGTCTTTTTTAAATCGTATTTTAGCAATGCAAATTATTTTAATTCCTATAAATCGCATTGCTAAAATACGATTTAATTCTTCTATTTATTAAGCGACAATGTAATTATAAATTGCATATTCTCGAAAAGAAATTATCATATACGAAAAGTATCATACTTGAAGAATTTAACTTGCCGAATGCGATTTGTAAATCTGATTCCGCAAATGCGATTTGCAACCTGGATTCCTCAAATGCGATTTGTAAAGGGCATTCCTCAAATGCGATTTTGTGAATCTGGATTCCGCAAATGCGATTTGTAACCTGATTCCTCAATAGCGATTTGTAAATCTGATTCCTCAAATGCGATTTGTAAGCGCATTCCTCAATGCGATTTGTAAAGCGATTCAAGCAAATGATTTTGTAAAGCGCATTCCGCAAATGCGATTTGTGTTTATCTCATCAAATGCGATTTGTAAAGCGCATTCCGCAAATTCGATTTGAGGAATGTATTTTGTAAATCGCATTCCTCAAATGCGATTTGTAAAGCGCATTCCTCACAAATGCGATTTGTAATCCTCAAATGCGATTTGTAAATCGCATTCAGCTAGTAAATGCGCATTTTGTAAATCTGATTCCACAAATGCGATTTGTAAAGCGCATTCCTCAAATGCGATTTGTAAAGCGCATTCCTCAAATGCGATTTGTAATAGCATTCCTGAAGCAAATGCATTTGTAACAAGATTCAAGAAATGCGATTTGTAATCATTCAAATGCGATTTGTAAAGCGCGCATTCCTCAAACGATTTGTAATCGCATTCAAAGCAAGAATATTGTCATCGCACTCAAAAAAGAGTATTTAGTCTCTATTTGGCTAAGTTTCTAAATTCAAATTTTTATATTTTGAGAAGTGTCTTTTAAATCGTATTTTAGCAATGCGAATTATTTAATTCTATAAATCGCATTACTAAAATACGATTTAATTCTACTTATTAAGCTTTGGCTGTTTAAATTATAAATTGCATATTCTCGAAAAAGAATTATCATATATCGAAAAGTTATCATACTTCGAATTCTCGCTTTTGAATTGATTTTGTAAAGCAAGATAACTTGTAAATCGCATCCCGGAATGCTTGTAACCGCATTCCACAAATGCGATTTGTGAAATCGCATTCGCAAAATGCGTTTTGTAAAATCGCATTCCTCAAATGCATTTGTAAATCGTAACAAATGCTTTGTAAATCGCATTTATAGAATACGTTTTACAAGTTAAATTCTCGAAACACATCATATATACATATACAAATCGCTAATCAAAAGTCTAACACAAGAGTAAGTCATAGCCTACTTAGGCGCCAAACTGCAGACAAGAAAACCACTCTGGCCGAGTACTTGCCTCGAAGTTTTGAGTTCTTTGTAGAGAATTAGCGTGGCTGATGGTGAAGTCTCTTTGCCCTCTCTAGCCTCCTCACTCTCTTTCCTTTGTTAGAAATCCTAAACTTTTATTTTTTGGGCGTTTTTATGCATGAAGCCTTATCGAAATAAATTTTTAAATCCCCGTGCAACCGCTGCGGCCGGGAAACTGACTGCAACACAGAACGACCTTGTGACCTCGTGGTTTGAGGAGTTTTGAGCGTGAGCTAACACTCATGCAAAGGGTGTTGATCCAACTCGAATGGAATTCGAACCCGAACTTTATTTTCTATTTCTATTACGATTCACATTATTTGTATCTAATGGGCTCCTTCTTATTTATTTTTGATTTAAATTTCAGCATATCGATTTATGCCTAGCCTATTCTTTTCTTTTGTGTTTTCTTCTTTTATCTTTCATAGATTCATAGAGGAGATATCGACAGATTTAGTCAGATTGTGTTTCAAGAATTTAACTTGTAAAACGTATCTGGAAATGCGATTTGTAAATCGCATTCCGTTAAAATGCGTTGTAAATCGCATTCCTCAAATGCGATTTACAAATCGCATTCCTCAAATGCGATTTACAAATCGCATTCCTCAAATGCGATTTACAAATCGCATTTCCAGAATACGTTTTACAAGTTAAATTCTCGAAACACACCCATTTAAAATCTGTCCAGTGGGGATTTAAAAATTTATTTCTGAAAAGGCTTCATGAATAAAAACGCCCAAAAATAAAAGTTTAGGATTTCTAACAAGGAAAGAAAGTGAAGAGAGGCTAGAGAGGTAAGGACTTCCACCATCCGCTCACACTAATTCTCTACAAGAACTCAAACTTCCGAGGCAAGTACTCACCGAGTTTGTTCTAAGTGGAACAGTTTCAAGAGGCTGTGACTTTACTTCAGGTTAGACTTTGATTAGCGATTTGTATATGTATATATGGATGGCCGTTGATGAGTAAATGAAAGCTATCATGCTAATCACAACTAGTCAAATTATAGCCAGAATTAGTATGAGAGGGAAGTAATGGAAAAAAAGATAAGAAAGAAGTGAAAGAGTTATCGTATTATGCAATACCCGTGCAAGGAATGGTCTTGAGTTTAGACTGTTGGATTTACATATTAGGTGGAAGTCTTAAGGGTTACTTCTAAGGTATGCCCCGAATAAAGTGACTAGAGTATGGTCAAAGGTGTAGGCATTGGGAGGGTTCAGCTCATGATGAGTAATGAGTTAACAGCTCACTCTTGCTTTGGTCTATGTTTGTAACTCTTGCGTTATGCTTGGATTAATTGTTGCTCCAATGGAAAGAAGGGTAATGTGACAAGAGTTTGATTACTATGCATTTGGTTAGTAGATTAGCTAATCATGGCGACCCCTATGGGGAAAATCACAGGGAAGTCAATGAGCCATCAAGTCATAGCATCAAGCAAAGGTACTACAACCACCATAGCTTGTGACTGTCACCGCGATAATAACCTCGCCGCAACGAGGCCTAATCCAACGAGTTTCGCTTTCATCGGACTTTTAAATGATTCTCGGGAATAAGGTGACGCACTAATAATTAATTTCGTGAAATGATTCTTTGGATAATGATTCTCGTTATAAATCATAATGATTAATTCGTTGTTGAATATATTTTTGTTAATTTAATTGAACTATGATATATCGCTCAACTATGGATGGAATCCACAGAACTAATTGAGAGAACGAGGAAACAAAGTTGAGACAGAGGACTAAGACATCCTTACGACGAAAGGCTCATGCTGAGAAGTAGTATCCTGATGAGCTTGACAGGCGATCATGCATAAGCAAGGAGTGAGTAATTGGATATGAGTGACTCTTATCCGAGATGAGCATCCTGAAGAATAGTATGGAATGAGTACACAAATAGGTATGACTCCTAACGTCATACAATCGGGGTGCTGATATAAGTACATAGACACGCTGATGAGATGTTCATACTGGTCAGTGGTACAATACATGAATTTCTGTAGTCTCTGCGTGTCATGACTAGAAGGGTAGAAATAAGACTGTCTGGGCATAGCGTGTACGTACGCATACGAATGATAGCAAATGACATACAGTGGATGGTAATATACACGGCATTTATTCTGTGATGCGAGAAACACAAATGTACGTAGATTTACGCATGATGATATGACACTGCATGGTACCGCACGATGCAAATTTTGGTACGATTGTAGAGCGTGGAATTACGGAGGCGCAGTATATGCTTATACCTCTTATTTTTCAAGGACGACCTAGCAGAAGGATTTGACGTTTTTCTTTTATGTTTGAGTTTATTATTTGATAATGTGGTTGAATTAAGCTTCTGCTTTAACGCCGCCGTGAATGTGAGGGAATGCCCGAGAGGGCGTAGCTCAAAGAGATTATACCAGCTATTGCGTGATATTAGTGAAAGGGTATGTGGTAGTCCTCGCTTAAGGAATGTAGAGTGAAATAGATAGGGTAGCATAATCATTTAACGATTGGCATGACTAATAAAAGATAACCGATATAGGTATAATACCAGTGAGTGGCTAAATGAGTAGCAAAAGATCAAGAGGGTTAGTTAATCATGTCGAAATGGGCTGCTGAGTCAGCGAATGGTCGGAACTGGACATACGTAATTAGTATACGAATGAATAAAGAGTGTGTTCATAGGGTTTAAATGGTGGGTTGAAAAAGGGAAAGGCCAAAGGAAACCGAGCTGGTCACAAGAAATGATGCATCACCGCAAATACACTAACTTTACTGTTGCGAGACCGTTGTGGGGTATGTTCGTCGCAGCTGAGATAAGGAATGTAATAAGAGTTAGTGATTACAAGTAAGAGTTGAGGGAAAGGTGAATGAATAACGTTGAGTTATATGGATTAATGAATTAAGAAACTTATGATATAGTTATAAGCTGGGATTATTGTTAGAATTAGTCTCTGGTTGATCGCATGTTGATTATATACTATTGCGTGAACTAATCCTACGGCCGATGATGCATATCAAGACGCAGTGATGTAATCGATATTATCTTGCTACACCTTTTTGGGTGTAAGTTGTATAAAAGTTTGAAGTTTCCAAGGATTGATGAAACGAGTTCAAAGATTTAATTCTACATTCCATCCGTTGGCAAAGCCGTGTCCTTTATTCGCTGACGGCGTAGCTCTTGTACCGTCTGCACTAGATGTCGAGAGACAAGGTTTTTGTAAAATATTTTATTGATAATTTAAAACATTTAATTTGTGTAAATTAATGATTTTACTATAAATATTTGTTTTATTATTTTAAAAAGGGTCCTCCTATCGAGTTAGAGTCGAGTAGGTGCTCCTGTTACAACTCCCATTTAAATCGTGACGATTCCAAGAGGGGCCTTCTTATTTTGCTCCATATATAAATTGCAAGCTGTAATGGATTTAGGTAGGCGGAGAGATTTATCCAAACTCCCCACTTAAAAAATTACAACATATATATAAAATCAAATTTCATATTTATGAGTATATATATCTAATAAAACGAATTCTTATTCAACTGAGAACCTTTATTTTTGGCTTTTCTCATGGACCACAACTTTCTAGCCATATTTGTGGTCGTTTGATTTGGATTTTATTTAAAAAAAACTCCCCTGACTTATCAAAAATTTGGCAAAATAAGCTCATTAATTAATTAGAATAACAATATATATTAACTTAAACTCATTAATTAATTAGAAGAGGATACTAACCATGAACATGGACTTAATGTGATTATAGTCAATCTCTTCAAGGTCCTTTTCGGGCATTATCGGTAAGATCCTGGATATCACTTTTCTTATCAATATCTTTTCTTTTCCTCCAATCACTCATTGATCAAACTATCAAAAAATTTTAAACAATATAATTTACCAACATGAATGGTTCTTCGACGCCTTATTCCTTGCAGATCAATCTTTTCAAGTACTGAAAAAATCAACCAAAGTTAGGCTTCAGACTCAACCAAGATACCCCAAATAACATCCTTCAACTCTACCTTTCTACCTTCAAATTCAAAAAAAAAGAAAAAGAGAAGGGTCACAAACAGTATATGGATCATATTCAATACACCATTTTATTACTACAAAATTCAAAACAACAAGTTGAACAAAATCATGTTCTGAACTCTACCTTTGAATCTGAAAAAGGTCAGCCAAATCCTTGGAGAAAAGGGTGTTGGACAACAAGTTGAGATTGATCTTGAAAGTAACTTGACTTACATCCAGAGCTTCACCTTTTTGTCCTAATTTTAAACTCACAATTGGACCATAAATTTTTGCAAAATTGGCCAGTGATACATGAGGTTTTGCACCTAACAAGTGAAGGTTTCCAATAATTGGCCATGGTGGAAGTTTTTTGCTGCTTCTGCTGTATATATTTTGCTATAATATAAAGAAAACTCAAAGCAAAATTGATCCAAACACAAGTGTATAGTAACTTTTTTACTAGTAATGATAAAGTAGGTGTGTGTTTGTGTCATACATTTATTAAAAAAAAAAAAAAATTCCCAATTTCAAAATTAATTCAAACTTAAAATTCATAAATATAAAAAAAATAAAAAATTTTTTTATTTTTTTAGATATTTAATTCGATTTTAAGTGTTTTCTTTTTTTTTAAATATGTTATATTTTTTTTTTTAAAGTCTTCAATATTAAAATATATAACTTATACTTGAAATAATTTTTTAATCCTAATAATATACAATTACAAATAAAACCTCGTTAACAAATGACCGTTATAACAATACTTCACTATAAATTCGCCTCTGATTTTCTGAATCAATTTTTCATATTATATTTTACTTTTTATAACAACATTCTACCTATACATAGGCGGCGTTCAATATAGTGGTACACTCTTTTATAAAATTACCCTTCTATAACTGCCATACTCAAATATATACACAATATTTTGTATAAAATATATATTAAAATATTTATGGTAATCATTATTAATCATGTATATGGTAAATTCCAAGTGTGAATATCTCAAAGGAAAATTATATTAAAGTAAATAACTAATGGGCCATTGGCCGTAATCCCTCACCCGTAAAAGATTAATAGTATTTGTTTCTTTTACATTTACAATTTTGCTATTTATTTGTTAAATTGATTACTAAAATATATTTCTTTCTTCTTATACAAAATCACTAAACTAGATATTGATGTACTTTTATTTATAACACTAAATGAGATCAAAATGTTAAATGCCAAGTATATATATAACATCTCACTATATCAATCATAAAGTTTCACAATTGGATGCTATTATAAAGGGGTTCGACTCGTATCTAACTGCTTTAATTAAAAGATAATACAAAATATGAGATGCATGATCACTTATATTGTACTAAAATATTCAACAAAAAAATATAATGAATCGCATAAAATAAATTTTGTTAATATAAAAAAACTTAAAATGTTTTTAGAATTTATAAGTTCGAGAGATACGATTGTAAAATTTTATTTCAAAAAAAATCAAACATATATATATAAAATTTTTTTTTAAAAAATTATGCTTCTCTCACACACACAACACCCTTGCTTCAACTTTGAAAGATGATTGTATAATACTTCAAGGTCAATAATAATAATAATAATAGAGAAGCCAATATATACAGTTTTAGTAAACATATCGCTTACCATATATACGCAAACCAAACAATAAAAATGTTATTAAACAAAGAGCAAATGATACAATTCATTCAAATATTATATTTACAATATATCATCGTACATTATGAAATTATGAGTAACGATAATCCAAAGAAAGTAAAGAAAACAAGAAAATATCAAATAAATCAATCAAATAAAATCAATGACCTTAAAAATAGATGGTCTAGACTTTGACCTTCGATTTTATGAGAAAAATATCAAGAAACAAAAGTCAAAATATGTTGAACTTAAAGTTTTGCCCCTGAAAAATGAAATCGGTTTAAAACTCACCCATCTCCAAAGTGTCGTGGGCTCATAAATCACCCAAAACAAATCATATAGTTTGAGAAATGTCAAAGAGTCAGGAGATTGAAAAAAAAGAAGTCAAAGAGGACATGGAATAGCTTGCAAAGGATGGGCTTTGGATAAAGAGATGCCAAATTTCTCCTCCATGTCTAATTCTGCTGGTCCAATGTCTGCCTCAAGTTTCCAATTAAAGGAATTCAAGAGCGACCCCAGCATTATTAAACCATTTTCGATGCTGTTGATACGCCACAGGGACACATTCTTCGACTCCGCACTAAATCTGTGATTAGTTCAAAATCTTGTCCTCGCATGTCCAAATTCGAATTCCAAAACCTCTCAGGTTTAAACACCAAAGGATCCTCCCAAAGCGTAGAATTTCGACCAACCTCCTACACATTAACTAGTACCTGTGAGTAAAATATCAAATGGGCGTATGAATTTGGACAAGTCAACAATTGCTAGATTCAAAGACTAAAATATTTAGTATATTGATACACATATATGTTATAATTAAATTTGCATTGTGTGGTTTGGGGATAAATAGCTAAATGCATACATACACATTAACAATTTATATCATGTTCTTTATTGATAGTGTTAAATGCATACAGATTTTACATATAAAAGGCCATTATATTGGCAAAGAATACGAGGATGATGTGAAGAATTTTCTCAAAAAATAAGAAAAAAATCTTGTTTGATAGTGATTCCTTATTAATAGTTGTGATTAATTGGATTTATTAAATATCTCTGATATTTTATTGAAGATTAGAAATATGACCCATCAAATTTAATTTCTTAATTTATAAGCAGCACTTCATTATATCTGTGTGTGATTTTGTATTTATTCTAAAGTCATGCATAACTTAATCTTACATTAAATTAGAAATCAATTAATAAAGAGATTTCCAATTTTAATACTTTTAATAATTAAAATAAGATATTTTATGTAAATATAATATCATTATATTATAGATAATTAATACTATAATATTTAGTGCACAAATTTTTTTCTCAAACAATAAGTCATATCCCAACCAGCAAACTTTAACAAGTTTTAATATCTTTGTCTGTTTTCCTGTATTTTGGGTTGATTGCTAAGAATTTATCTTTTAGTGGCGTTATCTTACTTTTTTAAGTTAAAAAAAAAAAATATTTTAACAATATTTTTTATGGTTCAATTGGAACTATACTTAGCCCAAACTACCTAACTTTAGATGAATGACGAATATGTGTCCAAATTGAATTCCATTGTGGAAATATGTCAGCCACTGTCTAATCTTTTTGGTTAATTAAAACAGACTGGCAATTTTACGAGTTAATTTTATTATCATATCTGTGCGCCTTTTGGGATGATGTAACCACACAGTTTAACATCTTGCTCCACTTTGCGCGGATTAAAAACACATCTGGTGGGTGCATTCTTAATGTTTCTTGATTATGCATTGCAAGTAAGGGAGTCGAGAAATATCAACTTCTTCTAGTAAGTTTCCTTTTCCGATGATTCCTGCAATTTCAGCTTGAGCTTTCTTCATAATTTCTGGTTGCCTAAGTATTTCGCCATCAGCTTCATTCGAATGTGATTGCAATGTATCCGTACTCCCCACTAAATAAATCCTTTAACATTTGTACATCAAAAATATAATTATAAATTACACAATTAAAAAAAACTTTAATAAATCACTTCACAAATCACCATAACATATACAATAAATTAAATCATCTTGGACAAATACATCATGTTCTCTTACCCCAATGAATACAACTTCCTATATATGAAAAAATAAACGTCGATATATATGTTAAAAGATCATACTCAAACCAACCATTCAATTTATGCTATAACAAAGAGAGGGTGAAAAAAACTTGCTAAGAACCATCATTTACACCTAAACTTTAAAATAGTTCTATGAGTGAATAAAGTCAACAAATGAAGACCAGTCACAGTGATGATATATATAACTTAAATTCATAAATTAGTGAGAAGAGAGAACGAACCAGATCATGGATTTTGATGTGAGATTATGATTTATTTCTTCATGAGTTTCTTCACAGATATTGAGAAACACTTCTAGAATATCATTTTTTGCATCAGATCCCCTTCTTTCCTCTAGTCGCCTCGCTGAATAAATCATCAAAAATTTAAATAACTTATCAAAATGAATGGTTAAAAGGACGCCTTGAATTCCTGAAGATCAATCTTTCAAATATGGAAAATCCACTAAGTTAGCTTCCCTACCTCAGCCATGACTTGCCAGATCACGTCTTTCAACTCTACCTTTGAATCCGAAAAAAGGTCAACCAAGTCCTTGGACAAAAGGATGTTGGACACCATGTTGAGATTAGTCTTGAAAGCTGCTTGACCTACATCCAAAGCTTCACCTTCTTGGCTGCATTTTACACAATAATCAATCAATTCTTTACAACTTTTTAGACCTTTACATCTTGATTTTCATCAAGTCATTGGGAGAGAGGAGGTTGGCGTTCAAGATTCGGCTGTCTTCATTGAGGACAAACAGGAAGCCATGCCACAGATAATTTGTGATAGTTGTGTGCTTGAAGGGCATTAGGAATAAATCTTGTAGAAAAAACTTGATCTTGATTTTTGAGGACTTGTTTTGCAATGGTTGATGAAGAAATGACCACTGTGGTTATTTGTCCCAGTTTTAAAACTCATGATTGGACCAGATTTTTGCAAGATTGGCCAGTGATACATGGGGTTTTGCACCTAACAAGTGAATGTTTCAATAATTGGCCATGTAATGGCCCTGGTGGAGGTTTCTTGCTGGATAAGTTTGCTAGAGCATAGATAAAACTCAAGGCAAAAATTGATCCAAAACAGCCAAGTATATAGTAATCCATTATGCTTCTCTCTCTCACACACACACCCTTTGCTTCTACTTTGAAAGGTGATTGTATAGTAATTTCCTCTTTTGTCAATAATAATATAGCTCCAATATATACAGGTGTCTATGTGAGCGAGCTATTGAATACAGATGACAAACTAGAAAGAGATAATATCTCTGGTCATTTAATTTGCAGAATTCCACTTAAAAAGTTTCACTCAACTTTCGTTTTATAACTCAAAAAGCCAAATAATTTTATTTTATAACCCAAAAGTCCCTCAACTATCGCTATTCATGTAGAAAATCATTCAACCAATTTAAATGATTTTTTCTATTAAATTTATTAAAATGAAAAATTTTATTTTAAACTAAATATTTAAAAGTAATAAGAATACCCATTTTAACCATTTTATTTACCTACTTCACCTCCGCTAAAATTATATGAAATATCAATTTCATGGCACATGCATATAGGTTTTTCTTGGCCACATATGTGTAGGCCCTCTCCAATCAAGTTGTGAAATAATATCAATTTCATGGCACATGCATATCAGTAATACATCTACTTTTAAAGAATGAAAATAATTATCATTTTTTAAAAACCATTAGTTAAACGTCTTAATTCTCTAAAATAATAATTTTTTTTTATTACAAAAAAACACTCTTGACTTGCCAGATAAGTTATAACATTCATAATAGTTTAAAAAAAAAAGAATTCAAAAATTGTAT
>JACEIK010017426.1:0-12506 GCA_018107945.1 Datura stramonium
GCGGTGGCCCCGCCTCCGTGACACGACGCCATCGCGGAGGGGCTCTGCCTCGGCGCCTCCCGTGGTGGTTCGACAGGATTTTCGTCCGATCTTTTCCCGGACCCTTTTCTAGCACGTATGACTTTCAAATATGCTTAACTAACGTGCGAGTAGGCCATCTAGATGCCGGGAATCTTACGGGGTGTAACAGTAGCTCCCTCAACGAGTAGATTCCTCCATAAGACTTTCACTGAAGCTACTTCCTTGTTCCTCAACTTCCGAACCTAACGATCAAGGATCTAAATGGGTACCTCCTCATAGGTACGGCTATCCTTCACACCTATGCTCTCCACCGGAACAACCAAAGTCAGGTCACCAATGCACTTCTTCTACAACGATACATGGAAAACTAGATATACCAAAGATAACTCTACTAGTATCTCCAACTCATAAGCCACTTTTCCAACATGTCCCACAATCCTGTAAGGACCAACATTTTGGGTGCTAAGATTCCCTTTCATTCTGGACCTCATCACTCCCTTTAAGGGAGATACCTTCAATAACACCTAATCATCAACTTCAAACTCAAGTTCTCTCTGCCTAACATCCGCATATGACTTATGAGGACTCTGAGTTGTTTTCAGTCTTTCCCTTATAAGCTGAACTTTCTCCATAGCCTCATGAACTGAATTTGGCCCTATCAACATAGCCTCACCTACCTTGAACCAGCCAATAGGTGATCTACACCTCCACCCATAAAGAGCCTCAAACAGAGCCATCTGGATACTAGAGTAGAAACTGTTGTTATAAGAAAACTCGATGAGAGGTGAATGATCATCCCAACTACCTTTGAAGTCAATAACACATGCTCTCAACATATCCTCAAGAGTCTGAATAGTTCGCTCGGCCTAGCCATCTGTCTGAGGGTGAATAGTTGTGTTAAACTTGACCTCAGTACCAAGTCCCTTCTTGAACGATTTCCAAAACTAAGAGGTGAACTGAGTGTCTGTCTGAAATGATGGACAAGGGAATTTCATGCAACCAAACCAAATCTCGAATGTACAATCTATCATAATCCTCAGCTGAATCGGTAGTTTTGACCAGTAAGAAATATGCTGCTTTGGTCTGCCTGTCTATGATTACCCAAATAAAGTCATACTATCGGCGAGTGCAAGGAAACCCTGTGATGAAGTCTATATTGATCTGTTCCCACTTCCAAGTGGGGAGACTAATGTCTTGTAGCACACCTCCCTGTCTTTGATGCTCAACTTTCACCTGCTGACAATTCAGAAACTTATCCACAAACTTTATGTCCTTCTTCATGCCATTCCACAATAGACTTCCCGTAGATCACGCTACATCTTGGTGGCACCTGGATGTATAGAATATCGAGAACCATGAGGCTCATGCAACATCCGTTTTCTCAAATCATCGAGACCAAGGACGCATAAATGATCCTGATATCGAAGCACACCATCTCCCCCTTAGGAAAAGACCTCCACCTTCAGATTCTGAACCGTTTCCTTCAATTTCACCAAGATAAGATCCTCATCCTGCCTAGCCTTGACTTCGATCACCAAAGAAGATTCTGAACCATTTTGAACAATGACACCACTATTTGTCGAGTAAACAATGTGAACCCCTAACCATACAAGCCGATGCACATCCTTTACCAACTCTTTCCTTCCCTTCTCAATGTGACACACTCTCTCCATGGATAATCTGCTAAGGGCATCCGCGACTACATTAGCCTTGCCTGAATGATAAAGGACACACATGTCGTAATCCTTGAGAAGTTCTAACCTCCTCCTTTTTCGCAAGTTTAGGTCCTTTTGAGTGAATACATACTGAATTCTCTTGTGATTATGAACAAACTTGCATGCACTCCATACAAGTAGTGTCTCCAAATCATCAATGCAAACACCACTGTTTCCAATTCTATGCTATGTGTCAAGTAATTCTTCTCATGAGTCTTAAGCTATCTAGAGGCATACGCAATGACCTTACCATGTTGCATCAACTTGCAACCAATACCAACCCTAGAGGCATCACAATACACAATGAATCCATCCCTGCCCTCTGGTAGAGTCAATACTGGGGCTGAAGTGAGTCGAGTCTTTAACTCCTGAAAAGTCCTCTCACAGGCATCCGACCACTAAAGTTTGACTTTCCTCTAAGTCAACTTAGTCAACGGTGCTGCAATGGATGAAAATCCCTCAACAAACCTCCTATAATAGCAAGCAAAACCCAAGAAACTCCTAATATCAGAAGGATTAACTGGTCTAGGTCAATACTGCCTCTATCTTTTGAGAGTCCACCTGCGCACCTTCACTAGATACCACATGACCTAAAAATGCTACTGAGTTCAACAAAAACTCACACTTGCTTAATTTAGCAAAGAACTGACGATCCTTAAGAGTATGTATCATAATCCTCAAGTGAGCGACACACTCCTCCTGGCTTCGTGAGTATATGAGAATATCATCAATGAAGACAATCACGAACATATCCAAATATGGGTTGAACACCCTATTCATCAAATCCATAAAAGTTGTAGGAGCATTCGTTAGTCCAAAAGACATAACTACAAACACATAGTGACCGTACCGAGTCCTGAAAGATGTCTTCAGAATATCACTCTCCCTAAACCTGAGCTGATGATAGCCGAATCTAAGGTCTATTTTTGAGAAACACTTAGCACCCTAAAATTGGTCAAACAAGTCATCAACTACTGATAATCAATACACATTATAAGAGAACCATCCTTCTTTCGAACAAAGAGATCTTGCGCACACAATGTGGATTTACTAGGCCTGATAAAACCCTTACCTAAAAGATCCTTCAACTGTTCTTTCAACTCCTTTAGCTCAACTAGATCCATTCTACAGGAAGGAATAGATATAGGCTACGTATCCGGAAGAAGGTCAATACTAAAGTCAATCTCTCGCTCAGGAGGGACTCCTGGTAGATCATCTGAAAAAACCTCCGGATACTCTTATACAACAGGGAAAAACTAAAGGGTTGGGATCTCGAATGTAGCATCCTTAACCCAAACTAGATGGTACACACAAGCCTTGGAAATCATCTTTCTGGCCATAAGGTAGGAAACAAAGTGACCTACAGGTATAGCTGAACTACCCTTCTATTCTAGGACTGGCTCACTCGGAAAACAAAACTCTACCGTGCAGGTTCTACAATTCACTGAGGCATAACATGCATGCAACCAATCCATACCAAAGATAACATCAAAATCAGTCATGTCTAACTCTACTAAATCGACTGAGGTGACTTTCTTAAGGATTGATACATGGCAATTTCTGTATACTCATCGAGCTGCAACTGAGTCACCGACTAGAGTAGAGACTGAGAAGAGTTCTGATAGGATTTCAGGACTGACTCCTAAGCTAATGGCAATATAAGGAGTCACAAAAGATAAACTAGCCCCTGGATCTAACAATGCATACACATAAGGATGAAATACTTGTAACATACGAGTCACCACATCTGGTAAGACCTCCTGCTCCTGATGAAATAAAAAGGCATAAAATCTGTTCTGGCACTGACCGCCAATTGTACTAGTAGAAGGACCCTACTAGGAAGGATGTGCTATTGGAGCTGCTGCTGAATTGGCAGTCTAGGCACGACCTCTACTACTGCCTAGCCAAAGGACACTCTATGTGCATGTGCCCAGGTTTTGCACACCCAAAGCAAAAATCTAATCCGATTAGGCACTCGTCTATATGGTTCTTACCACATTTTTTGCAATCTGGGAAGGTGCGCTCTATCAGCGTGTCCCTCTATCCCCTTGAACCTGACGCCCTGCTCCTCCGATCACCCCGAGGTATGGATGGAACACTGGCTGATGACGGTGTTGGGGCCGATGGTCTCTAGTAGGACTGCTGATGATGTCCGCCACTGGACCTTTGCTGGGAAAACCCAAAGCTACCTGTCCTGGCCCTCTTGGCCTCTCTCTCCCTTTCCTTCATCTGATTCGCCTCTATCTGTTGTGCGTATATAACCAATTGAGAGAGGTATAGATCACTGTTCAACATTAGGGTCCTACACTCCTTGACCAACGAATCTGACACTCCATACAAAAATCTGTTCATGCGAGCTCTCTGATCTACAACCATCTCCAGCGCATACTTGGACAGCCGGGTGAACTCCAAGGCAGACGCTTGGACATTCATATGAGTCTACCTCAAGTTGACAAACTCTGCCACTTTTGCCTCCCTCAACTCCCTAGTGAAGAATCTGTCCATGAAGGTCGTCATTAACTCATCCCAACTCACGAGAATGGCGCCCAAATGTAAGCAACCCCCTTCAGCTGGTAGGATGTTAAATCTATCCTCTCTTCTCCCATCACCCCCATAAACTGGGTGATCTTCTATTTCTCCTCAATAAACTCATGTGGGTCCTCATCCACTCTTGACCTAAGGAACTTAGGTGGATGCATCCTGAGAAAGTCCTGCACTCGAGCCACCGCTACATTCCTATTCTGAGGGATATGGGCCACTACCTGCTGGTTGACCTCAGCTAGAAAAGCATGCACCAAGATCTAAAATGCCACTCTAAAGGCAAGAATGACCTACTCGGACGAAGGACCTGTTGCTGCTGGCGGAGCTTACTGGTGTCCATCCCCATTGCCATCTTCATGGCCATTTCCATTTCCGTTTCTTCTACCATTTACTCTGCGCGGAGGCATGATTTTGCTAATGTGTATAGCACAAGTCAGAAGGATAAAGAGATACTTTATTGCATGACATGGATCATGTAGGGAAATTTCCTAAAACATCTTGTAGCCTTTTCCCCATAAGTGTGGTGCGCTTCACGCCCATGGAAAAGACTCTACTCAACACGGCTTTCAGACACCCTAGGACACTTCAAAACCTAATACTCTGATACTAAATTTGTTGTGACCCAAGTTGAGACCTCGGATCGAGACTTAGAACCACGAAAGGCTCCAAGTCCACCCATGGTATGAACATGATAACTAAAGAACATATATCAAACGAAATCCGATAACTGAAACATGGATAAGTGGAAGTATGAATACATCACAATTATAATGGAGTCAATACTAACAAAGAGAAAATTCTACATATTGTCTGATGAGCCTCTAACATGTCTGAGGAGATGATGGGACAACCTCCCCAACTAGCTCAGTAAAGTCTGAAACTGAAAATAACATGACTCAACACTAACTGAATGTCCTCGGTGGAGGAGGACTCACCACTAATCGAAATCTAACATAAGTTGCAGGAAACTAGCTAGTGGCAAAATTGAGTCTGATCGTCAAAACATGTATCATGAGACAATACAATATAGAGTGTGCAGTCAGTAATTGAAATATACTAAGTATGCAGGGTAAGTAAAACATGTTGAATAAGTATAACATAAATCATAAGATCATGAGAGTAAGGACTGTATGCTGATATATGAAAACATGTATAGTCATAAACTAAATTTCATACCTTAATATAATGATCCAAAGATGAAAATAGAATCATATGGCTTGCCATAGCTGGAATCATAAGTAAAAGCTTATAAACTGATCAATGGGTCAAACCTGTTAAAAACATGATATCATAAGCCATAACAATGAATAACTGAAATCAGGAGGAATAATGGGAGAATTGTCTTAACTGACACCATCATGATAGAGCTTACATGATTCCCCAACTATCTCACTCAAGTGGGCAGAGCCGTCTCGAGCTTGCCAAGGAAAGAAATGATATGTGGCGTGATATCACTAATAAGTACCCCGTAGTGTTAACCATGAATATATACCTATAGTGGCACATATTTCTGAGACTTCAGAGTTTACCTGAATGTCGGGCCTACTCAGTGCTAGAAACTAATCCCAAAAACATGCACATGAGGGCTCATATAATTAATATGAAATCATACATGAAGTTCATGGGCTAGTTAAATCATGGCATACGTGATCATTCTTGGAATACATAACTAGCCATGAAATAAGGGCCCGTGAGTCGGCCAAAATCAGAAACTCATAAACCATGAGAACATACATGCTTGATAAAATCACCATATTTGAAATAGACTTCATTAGCCAAAATCATAGATTCATACATGGGTAATTCATAAGTTTTCATTCATGCGAGATATCTCATCACACTTGAAATCGTGAGTTTTAAACTTTACTATTCATAAAGCTTGCATAATTAGGCGTAATTTTTCTAAAAATTGAAATAATGAATTTATAATTAAAATAGGTATAAAATCTACCCATAAATCTTAAAACATGCATTGAAACATGAAGACAATTGGCCCATTAACAAATCATAGAAAATTTCATGAAATTGGGTTAAAATCCCATAAGATCATGAACATGATCTAGAACCTGAATTCATGGAATTGAGAAGAATTTTAAGCATTAGAGTGAAAGGAACTCTTATTCATATCCCTACATACCTGGGTGAACTGAATCTACACTTGCCATTGAAATCCCAAGAGATTTGGAGAAGAAATTGAAGGATTTAAGTTTGATCTTCAAAGGAGAAATCCTAATCTTGCCTGCATGAGAGTAGAATGAACTAGAATAGGTTAAACTTACTTAGCACACTTCTTTCAAGGATTAAAAAATGTAGTTTAGGACTTAGGATCTTAGGAATTATGAAAACACCCTCACTAATTTCGCAGAAAATTACTCCATTGCCAGAAGTAATGACTCACACCATGAGTCGTACCTCAATACCATGACTCATAGTTGTCTCTCGTTGTCACCACTAATTTTCCTAACTTCTAAACTTTCCCACGGATCAAACAACGACTCATACCATCAAATGATGGGTCGTTGGACCCATCCGTGGCCACTGCTTCCAATTCCTCTACCCCTTCCCATGAGTGCAAGAAACGACTCATTGTTCCCCATAACGAGTCGTACCATGTCTCATGCCTTAAAAACCTGGTACCTAGAAACTTGCTACGACCACTGACTAGGAGTCGTACCACCAACCTACATCTCATGGTTTGCTCTTGTGGCTTACCCGTCTAGCTCCTCCAACCTTCTAATTATTGCCATCACGACCCATGATTTCCCAAAATGGGTTGTACAACGACCCATACAATCTAACTTGGGCAGCTTAAACATCAAACAATGGCTCATCCTATGACCCGTTAGTCTTTCCAACGACTCGTACCACGAGTCGTCTTAAGACATTTTTCCACCTTTTTCTGCTGATCTTATTTCAAATCTCAGGTCTATTCTTAGGAACTTTCAGGGTATTAAAACTACTGTACAACACCAAAAAGGTCCTAAAAAGGGGTATTTATAGAAGTAGAGTAAGTCTAAATCCTTTTATACTTGGACTGGGATTTGACTTGGCTGACTTTGAGTCGGACATAGGGGTCTGCGTAGAGCCCTTCATTGAGCCAACCTGGCACTGCGTTTGTTCCTACTTGGACTGGGATTAAACTTTGCAGGTTTTGAGTTGGCAAGCAGGGGTTCGCACCGCTCAATTGGTTGCACCAGTATGGTGTCTTAGTGCCTGTCGTGCAGGTCCTTACACAGATGTGCCTGCATAATGCCATCTTTTATGATGTTGTGGTACTTGCTCCTTTTGAGTTTGTCTTGGCAACTCTTGCTCTGTGAAGAATCAAATAAGTCCAATTCCATCACTTTAATCCCCACAAACATCTAATCATGTAGTTTAGCTCTTTTTCAGAAATATCATATAAAACCAAAAAAAGACATAATTTGTTCTTAACACATAGTTAAGTATGGGCACAATATGGAAAATAAGTGCATTAATATGCCCTACATCACTACCCCGCACTTAAGCTATTGTTCGTCCTCGAACAATCTACAACTTCCCAACTCAAGTTTAACCACAAAATTCACCTTACAAATAGGTTACTTATACTCAAGGTCATTAGACAAGTTTATCAAGCTCCAAAAATCCACTCAATATGCATATAAGATTAATATTCAAAGTTCATAAATTAAAATAACTTAGCTTCTAGAACTAACTCAACAAGATATTTTTAGGCCAACACGAATCATATGTAATTTAGCAATCAATGATACACCAAAATCTCACCATTATATGCCCCTCACTATTTGGAGAGATGCTCTTTCACTCGTATGATATATAACAATTTTGACTTGAACATATATAGAATAAATTCACTCACTCTCCCAAAGAACTCAACATGCATGCAAAAGATGACCCATAAGCTTGCCCTCAGTTTAAATACTCCACTACTATAGAACATCAAATCTAAAATCAATTAGGACTTAAGATGGTTGTAATGTAGGCTAAGGGACAGGTAGAAACTATTTGGCTAAGATGGTGACTATTCTCCTTAAGTACTTTAATACTTCACAAATCTTTGACTTTTAGAACATTCTTTAATCTTCTTATTATTCCCATACCTCCCTCTTATTTTTCAATTTGCATTTAGGAGACTATTAGGGAATTTTCAACATTAAGCTCATTCACAATTTTTTCTTTTCAATCTTTTCGTTCTTTCATTTCTCAAACTTTTTTTCTTTTTCTTTTTCCACTACATCACCCTCCTTATTTTACATTTTTCACAATTTTCTTTCCTTCTAATTTTCACACTTTAGCTTTTCCCTTCTTCTCTTGACTTGTGCTCCTTTTATGCAAAATTCTCTATTAAAGTGCTCTAGGAGTCATATGGAATAAATAAAGGTCAATAGAAAGAAAGGAATTCAGCTTGTAATATGGCTATTAAAAGAATAGGATAATGTTCAAAATGGCTAACTAGGATAATTACATTAAGGTAGACAAAATTGGGATACAAATAGGCTACCAAAGAAATGTCTATATTACTTTCTAGATTCAACATCCTCATTTCTCTTAGCACACACACTAGGAAGACATCAAATTGCAAGCATGGAATATACAAAAAATCTGACTCACACAATGGAACAAATGGTTCAACAATGGCTATCAAGATTATATAAACACATATATCCATATTGAATGCGTCACATTATTAAGCCCAATTTTTCTAGCATAGGAGTCAAGTTCCAAAATTCTAAGTGTTTCTATCTATTCATGCATTTGTGAATGAATTATACAAAGTTTCAATGATACTATCACGACCTGAGCTAAGATCTCGGACCGAGACATGGGACCTAGAACCACGAGTGGCTCCAACCTAACCCATGGTACGTACGTAGCATGACTTAAGAGTATAATCGAGGGGAAATTAAATCATATGAATAAAATAGCTTAAATCCTAGAAGCATATCAACATAAAGGTAAAATAACCAACATCAGTGAAAAGAATCTATAAATGTCATCTGAAAAGCCTCTAAAACATATGATGGGCTGATAGGACAACGCCCCCAACTAGCCCTCTAAAACTGAAATTGAAATACATGACAAAGATATAACCAAGACCGATGTCCTCAAATCATGAGGACTCATCAAAAGCAGGGTGGAGATGATGAGCGAGTGCGAGCTAGTGAAGAGACTAGGATGGATTACCTGCACCTATATCATGAGACGATATAGAATAAAGTATGCGGTGAGTACTTTGAATATACTGAGTATGTAGAGAAAGTAAAACATGCTAGTAAAACGATAGTCTGAAATCATGAGTATAAATCAAGAAGGTTCATGAGAGTAAGGACAACATGTTAAAAGCCATAAATCTGAAGAAAAAAAAACATATTCATAAGCTATTGATCATAATTTGAACATAATGACCCAAAGTTTAGAAATAAAAATCATATAACTTGTCATACTTGAAATCTAAGTGAAAGCTCATAAACTAATGAATGGGTCAAGTATGCTATAAAACATAATATCATAAGACATGAACATGAGTAACTGAAAACATGAAGCTAGTCAAGAGGGTGTTCGTACCATGCCAAGGGTAGAACCATGAAAAAATGTGTGATATCACTGATGCGTGGACCATACTAGCATGGGATACACTCTCGAGGAGGGACCCATCATGTCTACTTGCACGTAGTTCTGAGACCTTGGTGTGCTAGAACTCTAGTGTACTCGGTGTTAAATACTACTTCCAAAATATATATAGTACGCACATCATAATCATGAAACATACTTGAAGTACACGGGCTAGTTGAAATCATGAGGTTAAATATGCTTGAGATACGTGGCCATAAAATAGGCCCGTGAGTCGGCCATGATCACAAACTTGATGTTCATAGAAGTCATGCATACTTGAGAAAATCATCATAAATCATCATACTCTAAAATTCATAAATTCATGAAGAGTTCTTGTGGAAATCATTCATTATGATCATAAAATATAATTTAAAACTTGAGGGACTTGAATTCACAAGAGAATCTAAGAATGTAACTCAAATCGAATATAACCCTAGGAGTTCATAATCACACTAGAAACTTAAAATTCAAAATTTCATGAGCGACTTGATAGAAGCATGAAACCATGATCATAAGGACATATATTGGATTAAGGAACAGCTAATTCCATAAATGGGCATGGAGGAATTTCAACAACACCCAACCCAACAAAAAAATTTTGAAATTAGGGCATGGGGATTTAGGAACATCACATTTTCAATTAAAAGGGCATGAGGGTGGAAGGAATCCCTCATTACTGTTTCCACATACCTGGGCTTGAAGAATTCTCAACTTGATTAGAAACCCAAAGGAATTGAGGAAGTTTTGATAAAGAACCCTAGCTTCTCTTGAGGGAATTTAATCTTCTAATGAGAGTGTTACGTGTAGAATGAGGGCTTAGGATGAATAATCCCCTCAATACACTCTTTAAGAGGCTTAAAATGACATAGTTTAGCAGATAGGAACTTAGGAATTATGAAAACAACCTTAATGATCCGATAGGAAATTGTACACTGCTAGACCTGATGAGAGATTGGACGACCCATTGGGAGACTTGACGGGTCATCACCTGACTCGTTGCCACTGGTAACCTCTTCTCCATTCGTTGATATTTATTGCTCAGTGAGTCATTAAATGAGTCACGGGGGACTTGACGACTCGTTCCTCAATCTATGAAGTACATTGGAAATCAACATTTTCTCCACCACTACGTACTTAATGGGTCACCCCACAACCCATGGGGAGTCCTAACGACTTGTCACCCCCATCCATCATGAATTTAGTAAGTAACATTTTCTCCAAGTTGGAACCACCTAACAGGTCACTCAATGACCTGTTGGGTCACTAAACGGGTCACTAGACAACTCATCCTGTGACTTGGTGCAGATTTTCCTATTTTCTCCATTTCAACCCTCGGGTACGATCTTAGGAATTTTTGGGTGTTACATATACCCTAAGTGAATCACCTAGCATTCATAAGGTCTCAAGTTATTGTTCTCCTAATAACTAATTTTCCCTTAAGACGGTCCTCATCCATCCATCATCCGGAACAGTCATGACTATGACTAAAAAGAATCTAGACCCTCTAATCAGTTCTAAGGGACTATCAACCGGAAAAGTACCGAAAATAAAAATTGGGGGAACCCAAATAAAAACAAAGCAAAAAACATCACAAAAATACTACAATCTAGTAGGACACAAGTAATACATCACAAAAGAATCAAGGCCTGCCATGAACAAATTTAGCAATGAAAGCATGTATGGCATAACGAAGTTTACTTCTCCCACCCCACACTTAGTCATTAGCATTGTCCTCAGTGCTAAAATAATAAACACAAGTAAAAAGGGTGAAAGACGAACTCCCTGAGCCTAGTCCTCATCGTCTGCGGGGTGCACTCAATCTACCACCAGTGCAACGCATGGCACGCCTCATTGCAACACTAGCACGCTACATCGTGCAACTCTGTGTGGATCTTAGCATGCATGGTTCTTATGCCATTTTCTAGTTCCTAAGGAACATTCTGTACTTGTAACTTCTTCCCTGCATAGTTGAACAAACAAATCAACCCAAATTTTTGTTTGAAAAAAACAAAACTAAGTTACCTTGGGTTACCACCCAAGCAACACCTGATTTAACGTTGCAGCATGACATCATTAATTTTATTACTTTTCTTTCCACTTTGAACTTATTAATTGCACCCCCAATTTCTTTTCCAATTTTCTACTCCGCTTGAGGGGTAGTTGTGTAAAAATAGAGGCACCAAGTAATAGATGCAGCATCTTGCACTTTTTGACCCTTAAAGAATGGATGTGATTTTTCCGTATTGGCATGAAAAACTTTATAATGAAGCAACTTTGATCTTCCTCTCCAAAATCCTCCATAGACTCGGTTGCCTCAATTTCCATATCGTCAATTAAGTACAACCAACATGATTAGCGTTGTTTTGCAGGAAAAATATAATTTTATGAAGCTAAGATGCATGTTGGAAGAAATCGGGAATGGACTCGAAAGCGAGCAAGGAAAACACCAAGGAAAGCATGGATTAAAGGGGCTCCACGATGGAGCCGTGTCACGCTGCCATCGCGGATGCGTTATCCCCGGATGCTGAAAATGAGCCAAGTTCCAGTGAAGGTCCGCGTTGCCTCCGTGGCACGTTGGACACTATCACCTGGAACATGGAATTCCAGTGAAGATGC
>JACEIK010017427.1:0-12505 GCA_018107945.1 Datura stramonium
GGGTCAAATATCTCAAAAATTTTCTCCCAATCTATGAGTTAGAGGGCTTACGACCTATCAAAATAAAGGTCTCTGAGTCTAGTTTCCAACGCATTAAATCATTCGTCAATCTGACTTCGAAATAGAGAGATATCCACATTTTCACGAGACTGCACAAATAGGCACGTCACAAATGGGTTAAGGCGTTGGAGGACTATTTAAAGCCCCATGGTCGGTTTGTTCATATATTTTCTCATTTCTGGAAACCTTTCATGAAGGAATGCTCCCTCAATCTCTCCACTTTACGACCCTTTGGTATTTTAGGTTAGAAATTATAAGTTGATATGATTTTGATGTCGGGAAGTCGAAAATCGCGTGTAGCCTGCATTTTGGTGTCTTTTTTGGGATATGATTTTTGATGTCGCGGGAAGTCGAAAATCGCCATAGCCTCGTATTTTGGTGTCTTTTTGGGCCTTTGGTGGCTGTTTGAGTTTCTCGCAGAAGTTGTTTGTAAGACTTATCCCTTTGGTTTTCCTTAGTTATTGAGGTTGGTTATATGTGTGTTAACACTGGTAAGTTATTGTTCGTAGTTTCTACCGTCGACCCCGTATGAATATGTCGGGTAAGTTTCATTTGTCTTGTTTCGTTGTTAAGTTTGTTGGCTGTGTTCTTCGCAGTATCTTGGACTGCCTTTAAGAAGTAGGTTTGTGGTGCTGAAGTCTTGACTCGGCTAGGCTTGGAAGCTAATGCATGTTGCTTGTCCCTCCCTTGCCGGGGGCATGATTTCCGTAGTTGTTACGTTGGTGTCGACGTGTATGTCGGATATTTTGTGAAGCTTTGTGTTATATTATTATTTGACTCTGAGAAATTTTATATGATGATAAATGTGTGTATGAGTTGCTGGTTTGGTTGGCTGCCTGTGTGCATGAGTGCGAAGAATCGTAGTCATGGCAATTGTTAGGCTCAGACGAGAGGCCGTAGGTGAGGCTTGTGATTCTTGTAGCGAGTTATGAGTTGTTTGTATGAATAATATTAATTTATGATATTGACAAATGAATGAGGATTTTGAGTGGTTAAAGTCGATGGTTACAATGATCTTTTGTTATATCTATTTCGGTGGCCGTGTCGATGGCACGTTGGTGGTCGTGGTGAAGCTTGAGTTTGCTTTGCCATGTATCTTGTTTTTAGTGGTGAATAGAGTGATTTGTGGGCTATTTATAAATCTTATGGATAGACTGGTTAGGATGGCAAGATCCTTAGCTCAATTAGAGGCCTGGTCAGTGGATGGTTAGACGGCGAGAATAGTACTATGTTGTGATAGTCGGTTACGGGGTTTGAGAACCGTTGTGGGTTGTTTGAACATGTATTTTTATTGTTGCTGATTATGAATATTGTATTTTTGTGATTATGTGTGTGCTGAGGCCCATGGGATTGTGGATATCTCGACACCGAGAGGGGTCCGGTCGCGGTTGAGTCCAAGGGGTAGAACAATTGGCCTATGGTGGAGTTAAGTTTGCCTATCATAGGGCCATTTTGAGACATGAAAGACCTATGGGGAGGTACATACCTCCATAGCATCGTATATGTCTATTCTGAGCCTTTCTAGGATTGCAATTGGCGGCTCTCCTAGATGGATGGAGTCTGCTAACCGGTGCATAGTCGAGAGAGGGTCCGATAGCGCTGACCGACTCCACGCCTACCGGTTTGACGCCCAATTTCGACCCGCCTGACATCACACCGCGCCGCCTTCACGCGTCTATTTGTTATCTAATAGCAGTGGATGCTAGATGTCAACTAGTGTTAGCCGAGACAAGCTTGAGAGGTCTATAGGTGATGACCGGTGAGTTGTGTTGGCTAGGTGCTACTTGTTTTTAATTCATTTACTTTAATATATTGGACTTGTCGTGCTTATGAAGGCCAGATAGGTTCGTTTTGTATATCTGCTTGTACTTGTCAGGTTTATGGAGGCCCAGGTAGGTTCTATGTTGTTTACTTAAGTTGAGTTTCTCCTATGATATCCGGTGTATCTGTTGATCTCTGCATCGGATCTTGTAGTTGTTTATGTCTTTCTTACTCGCACATTATTATACCGACACCCTAGTTGGGGCACCGCATCATGCCCGGCAGTGATGGTGGACCGGTAAATCGAGTTCTTGATTATTGAGTAGAGTTCAAACCCGAGGCCGATTGCCTGTGTCTGCTTGCAGAGGTTGAGTTAGGGGTAGATTAGGTCCCGTCCCGATCCTTTTAATTATTGTTGTATTCATAGAGGCTCGTAGATATTGGTGGGGTTAGGTCGTTGTTGTAGGCCAGGTGGGCTTATTGTAAATCCTTTTGGTTGGTTGGTAAACCAACTTTTTGTTTTATTTTTTGTTGTTGCTTAATTTTATAGTTATTATATTGCCAAACCCTCATTATTTATGGACTTTGTTTATATTTGAGCGTCGCGTATGCTTATACTAGGAGTGTCACCAGATGCCGGGCCACGCCTCTCCGTATTGAAGTATGACATAATGTTTGCAACTATCAACAACATTTAAGTATGAAGGGATACTATGCTTTGATGGTTGCTTAGAAAGAAGGAAGGGAAGTCTAGTTTGCAAACTAGGGCTAACATTGAGATTTACACAAAAAGTCACTTTTGGGCTATTTTTATAATATATTATTTAATAATATTTAATATTATAAATTTGAATTTTGGTCTTAAATTAATGATATATTGAATTCATAAATTGTCTTCTTGAGAGAATTGAGAGCTATTGAAGCTTGTTGGTGCTTGTTGGACAAGTGGGTTGCAAGGTGAATTTAATTTCTATTTTCTACTTTAGGTACTTATTAGGATTCTAATCAATTGAAAGTTTTAATATCTTTATCATTGTTAGCTAATTGATTTCTGTTGTGTCTAGTTTTTACGTTTATCTTGTTTCACATTTGATATTATATCACCGAGATTTACAGATTAGCTATGTCATGGAATGAAGAACTTGGTCGGGAGAATGTCGAGGAAGATCTGGCTTCAACACATATCTTCAGTATGACTCCGACAACTTGCATATGTCAGTAATGGATAGCAAAAAAATAGAAGATTGTTCCAAAGTACTTCAAGTAGTCCGGGAAGAATGATTAGGCTAGTTATTCAATTTTTTTACATATAGTTCTGGGCATCAATTAGAATCAGAAATGAATAATCCGAACTATTATCTTGCTTATTGTTGATAGTCAAAATTCACATAGTTGATACTTTGTTGTGTCCATGATATCAATTTGGTCATTTGGTTTATAATGACGACCTTTTTACTAGTTGAATTGAGCTGACTACTTGGAATATTACTCACTAATGAAAGTTCAAGCTCATTAACCACCACTAATTAAGATCTATCCGTCATCGGTGGGTTACATTAATATCAAATATTGAATATCAAGATCAAAATAAGGATAAACACCTAATCCTAGTATGATTTGTATAAGAGTACTAGCTAGTAGTTTTGTATAGGATATTAGAGTTAGTATCAATATATAACTCTAATATAAGCTTATCTCCCTAGTGTACTAGTCTGCTATAGATCTACTACCAGAGTGTATATATACACCTCAATAGTTGTATATTGAAATGATCAATACACAACAAAGCTTATCTCTATTAAGCTTAGATTTTCTCATGGTATTATCTGATTTCCTCAATTTTCATCAAACTTAAACCATCGAATTACTTAATATGGATAACTCGGGATACAACTCATTTCAAGTCATGAAATTAGCCAACTTATCAAGTGATAAAAAGAAACAGCAACACTTGAAGGGGACACTTCTAGTGACAAAGCTAGTGACAAGCAAAGGGATAGTGGAGTACTTGAGGAGAAAGATGTTCCTACAAAAAGTTGAATTTCTCTAGTACATTATCAGAAGAAATCATGTATCTCATTATAGGCTATAAAACTGTCAAAGAAATGTGGGAAACCTTAGAGGAAACTTAGCTACAAGCCATTAAGGACAAGGAGTTTCAGTTGAAGCAACAATCCTCAAACTATTTAACCGAAACAAAGTACTAATGAATTCCTTGAAAGTAGACCAAAAGCATATATGAGTGCTTAGCATCCATACACAAAACCGTTGATGAGGACAACAAGGCGATCAACTTTTGCTAGAGGATTAGGCCCTAAATACAATACTTTAGGATTGTCATGCTTGAAAATCCGCCCTATACTTCCTTGAATATTCTCAAGTACGCCTTAAGGGATTTCCAGATATGAGGGAAGATGATGTAGAAGATGTAAACAAGTTAATCACAATGCAGCCTTTACAGCTCAAAAGACAAACAAAGGAAGGGGGAACTCATATCCAAGGAGAGGTAGTATGAACAACAACTCAAGGGGCAAAGAGATTTAGGCTTGCTGCCAACTCAACCACACTGCTCGCTCAGGGCACTGCAAATTTCCAAAAGGAGAAGGAAGAGAGTACCGCCAACTCAATCACACCGGCACCGAAATGTTTCTATATCAAGCATATGAAGACTGTGCCCCAAGCCTTGTGCATCAGTCAACTTACATGATTTCAACGACGGGGATAATTCAATATATGTGGATGCATGAGCAAGTACTTACATAACAAAACTCTTCGTAAGCTATCTAATCTAAAACCTTACATATCTTGGGACTGATAAGATAGTAGTGGGAAATGGAATTGAAACTGGGCTATCACACACACATTGCCAGTGGAAGTATATTCAGTTTAAAAATGAATGAAGTTCTAGTAGTCCTTAAACTTAAGAAGAAACTCGTTGTCGCAAGTGCTTGGATCTAAGAATAATTACCGCACCATTGAGTTTGATGAATCAATTTTTGATATAATGGATGAGAGAATAGGAAGTTATTCCACCAAGGAGATAGAAGAGGAGGTCTCTATTCTTTGGAGGACAACACCGTTTGCATTAATAACAACAGAAACAAGACAAAATAGTCTGAGTTCTTAGTGATGTTTGGCACAAGCACTTGGGCATCCAAACTTAAAGCTTTTTGAAATTTTAGATAAGAATAAGTGTATCAACATCACTTGGTTGGAAATAAAATTCTACTTTTGTGTTAGTCAAAAAGTGGGGAATAGGTTGTAAATTGACCTTAGCTTGAGAAATAAAATTAAAAAGAATCATTACAGAGAATTCATTGTGATTTATGGGATCCTTGCACTTGTTGAGTTTTTCCCAACATGAGTAAAATACTATGCATTATTTGTGGATGATCATAGTAGATATATTTGCTTTCATCCTTTAAGAAAAAATTAGACTTTTTTTGAAGTATTTAGGTGCTAGGTTTCGTAAAATGACCCAGGAATTGTTTTCTTTGGGGTAATATTTTTAACTTACTCAATGATGGAGATAGTATTCTAGCTCAGGAATTCATAAATCGTCTCTTGTGAGCCAGTGGTATTGTGGAGACACATCTCTGGGTCCCAAAACACACTTGTGCGTATTGTATTGTAAAAAGAAAACACATACATGTGATAAAAAAATCTGTTTAATATTACTATTTCATGCCAAGTTACCATTGTTCTTGTTGGTGGAAGCATTTACTATTGTTGTGTTTTGATTAATAGATTACTATCTCAGTACTTAACAAAGAGACATTCTTTCATAAAATTCATGGAGCTCATCAGGGATTATAATGCTTTAGTGTTGAATGGAAGATGTTTTCCCTACACAAAGGAAATGGAAAGTTCTCTTCCAAAAACATATCCATCTGTCTTTATTTGATACAACAATCTCTTATAGTGGATATAGACGCCATTATTCATCCACAAGAAGGGTGTTTATATCGATACATAAGAATTTGGATAATTAAATATTCTTATGGAAAACACCGAAAATGCCTTTGCAAGTAAGCTACTCATCATGCCACATTTTCTTGAGTTTTTTTAGAATCAAGGAATACAGATTCTCTTATATATTCAAGTGAAGATCTTGGTTCTAACACCGCATGATGGTTCAAGGAATTACTAAATGACACTATGTAATATTGAATGTCACTACAAGGGAAACAAATACCATATTGCAAACAGAAACTGAAGTTTTGACAAATGAGACATCACTATAAGTGTTGACAAACATGTCCATAATGAGATTCCTTGAGAGTAAGCGTATACTATGGAAACCTTAACTTCGGATTATGACTTACATGCACAAGCATATCATTATTCAAATGAGGAACACAATGCTGAAATGATATACTTAACGCCATATGTGGACCAACAACAACAATAGCCTAGAGAGTTCATTAAAGATCAGAGGGGACCTAACTTGAAGTTGAACTATTCCCAGTTTTTCACCGATCAAGTCTCCTCTTACTCACAGGATCCAAATTTCATCTCAACCCTCTACTATAGAAACATACCGTGATAATTAGATCTAAACCTAAAAACCATTCATTGACTTATACTTCACTAACTAGAATACAAATTGCACCTGGTGTGAATCTAAGTCAATAAAGGAAGCACTTAATAATCTATTGATGGTAGTTATGCAGAGGAAATTAGATGCACTCAATAATAAAATGAGACCCCGACTTTGGTTCCTAGAACTACTAAGATGAATGTCGCAGATCTAAGTGGATACTTAAGACCAAATGAAACCAAATGGATCACTTGAGAAACACAAAATAAGATTTAATTGTAACGGCTTCACTCACAACTTGAAGGTATAGACTTTGAAGAAATCTTTAGTCCTCATAGAAAAACAACTACTATAAGGGCGAGCCTGCCCGTAACAATTACTCGCATCGGGTTCTATTAGATGACTATGTTAAAAATATATTCCTTCATGGATATCCGGCAGAAGAAGTATGCATGAGTCAACCACCAGGATTTGTTGATTCAAAGTATCCAAGACATGTCCTGCTACCAAAAAAGACACTGTATAGCCTCAAATAAGCACCTGTGAGCCTGATTTCCATAGATTCAATCTATATTTACTCAATCTTGATTTCAAAATGCAGTAGAGCTGATTCATTCTTAGTTTACTCTTTTCACATAATTCAGAAGGGAAAATACTTCTGCTATTATATGCACATGAACATAATTAGACAGAAGTAACATACAACAAATAAATATAGTTGTAGAGAAATTGTGTAGTGAACTTCCAGGAAGGATCTTGGACAATTAACTTCTTCCTAGGGAATTAAGTGACCTATTTTTCAGGAGGAATCTATCTTACCAAAAATTGACTTGTTCAAAAGGTGGACGGGCCGTTGCATAAGCAAAGACATATCTCATAGCTCGTAAACATGGCTTGCATGGAGTCGTTGGGACCCCTATTGATCCTCAGCAGACAGAAGCATTGTGGCAAGAAGCTTGCAATATCTGGACTCTAATCAAATCAGACATCACACATGTTATGGAATCTTATAAGTCAGTTTATGCAGAATCCAAATTCTGTTTCTACCTCCCCAGGATGTGAAGAGGGATATTGAGATATGTAAAAGGAACTATTAGTCATGGGTTATGCATTACATCTCAGTGCTCCTTCAGATTGTATGGTTTCTTAGATGCAGACTGGGTAGACTGTGCAACCACAAGAAGATCTACTGCTGGTTACAACATATATTCTGGTGCAAACCGTATCCCGGTTCTTCAAGAAATTAGCCAGTTGCAAGGTCAAGTGCAGAGACTAAGCTCACCTGGATAATTTATATCCAACAAGGTATAGGGATATACATGAATGCTGCTCCTACACGATTCTGTGATAACTTGAGTGCACTGTATATGACTGTAAATCCAGTATTACATACTAGAACCAAGCATGGTGAATTAGATTATCATTTTGTTAGAGAAAAGGTGTGGCTCAAGGGGCAACTAGTCACACGCTTTGTTTGGTCAAAAGATCAATTAGATGACATTCATACAAAGACTCTAGCAGAGGATGTTTTCAAATTCTCCAGAGACAAGCTTAGAGTGTAGGATTCACCCCCATCCAGCTTGAGGAGACATGTTTAATATGTGCGTGACCAAGATAAGAATAAAAATGAATCCTAGCATGATTTGTATAAGAGTCCTAGATATAGTTTGTATAGATGTATTAGAGTTATGTTAATATATAACTTAATATGCTTTCTCCCCAGTGTATTAGTCTCAGCAGGGAGCCTCTACACTCCGCATAGTATATATACACCCCAATATTTGTGTATATTGAAATAATTCATAGCCTATATTTTCAGTTAATTTCCTTTCCTTTTCTTTTCTTAATTTTGTTAAATAGAAGGAAAAGTACTCTATGTCATTAATTTAGACAAAACCGAGTGCCAAAGATTTCAAAATTAAGAGTACATAGGCCATTACCTTATGACATATAGAAAAAGGGCAAAAGCGCAGTAATGGAACTTCCATTTCGTGTTCGTGCACAGAATTAGGCGCGAGCATGGTAATAACAACGTTAATATCCTTAGGTTACAAGGCCACCGCTTCTTGACTTGGCGCATCCGTGATATAAAGGAACCAGGGAAACGTCAAGTCTGTCTCCGACTACGTGAGCCATTGATGTGCACGTGGTCGAGCTTCTTCCACCGATGATCGCCAATTTAGCTTCCGCCATGGCATGGGTGGACTTGCTATGGAAAAGTTTCCTAAGATAGTTGCTGCGTATAATTAATATACTCTGTTTAATTTATTACTTTTTGTTATGTTACTTGATGAATTTACTATATCATTCTAGGAAGTGACTTGTGTGGTTAAGAGGGAAATAATCGATTCTTTTTAGAAATGCGTTGAGGCTACAATAATTGATAAGATATCTTAGCTAGGAGTGAAATACTATTTTCATGTCGCCGGTGAGTGTGGTGGTCAAATTGGAGAGCAAATTTCGAGTACTGAATTTGACCAGAATAGGGATCAAGGTATTTTCATTTTCATTATGTTTGAATTAAAAAGAAGAAGAAGAAATCACCACTTTTCTAACCGTTATAATTATATTAGATATCCTGCAAAAATTTTCATAGTAATTCTAATGTAGAACCACAATTCTCTCTTTTAATTACATTACTCTGATGTATTTTATTATTCTTTGTTTCCTTCAAACGTGTCATTTACCCTAGATTAAATTGTAATATTTAAATTATTTATTGTACTAATAATAAAAATCATTTTACGATGAATTTATTAAAAATATAACGTTATGCTTTTGATAATACGTGTATAATTGGTAAAATTTTATTTTCTTTATTTTCAAATCTCTCGTTTATTATCCCTACATACCACTACTTTCCTGCTTAATACAATGTGGATATATCTAAAGTTTTATAAATTCAATTAGGAAGCATAAAGACTCCTTCCCATTATCTTTATTTTAATTTCATTACCTCAAAATTGTGGTATTTTTTTTAATTTTATATTATTAAAAAATTAAAAAAGGAAATAATGATGTGATTATTTAAAAGTTGAAAATTTTAAAAAATTATCATAATTTAAAATTTTCTTATTTAAAATTCAAAAAAAGTTTTTTTACATTCAAATTCAAATTATGAAAATATGTCAAATCTTTATCTATGAAATTGTTTTGAATTTTGAGTTCCATGAAGAACCCATTCATATTCATTCATCTTCCTTGCATCAAAATGTGCAACAAACTTCGATTTTTGCTTGTCCATTGCTTTATTTAAATAAAAGCCGAGATAATAAGAAGAGAGTTTCATTATTTTGTCTTTGCAATAAATAATAAAATAATAGTATAGTCCCTCTGTTTCATTTTATTTGCTACAATAAGGTTTGTACACTATTGTAAGAAATTAATAGGATGACATTTGAGTAATATAAACCCTATTAATTTTTTGAAAATATACAATAATAATTCTTTTCACATTTTAGAATGACTTTAAGTACTATAGAATTCAAAAACATGGAATGAATTATCTTTAATATTGAAACTAACAAATATTTTGAAATAACTATTTTTAATATACCTAGCAAATTAAAATTGAACGGAGGAAGTAACTTCCATATCTCTATTTTTAGATTTCTAAGCCAAGTAAAGGTTTCAACCGTTTCTTATTTAATATTTGAAACATTTTACTTATACCATTCTATTTTCAAATAAAATACAAAATTAAATTACAGCTTGGCTTTGGTAATTTAACCTTGAATTCAAGTTTTAAATAATAACAACACTAAAGGATTAATTATGGTGTTAGTTAGTCATTTTTCTTCCACTTGTAAAAGAAATTAGTTTAGGTTAGAGTCATTAATGAGGTGGTTAGGAATTACTTAGGAAGATACTCTTGCTTTCTTTCCGCTATACCTGGGTGGCTGGCTAGCGTGCCTGAGCCCCGAGACATTTAACCAAGATTTCGCTCCAATACCCTCATTCTTCCTCTTCAAGCCTCCGAAGAAGACTCTCAAATGGAGTTTGTGGACTGAATCTGACCATCTAATATTTAATTTCTTCATGGTATCAGAGCCACTGGTGCTCATTCGTTCGACCTCATCATTATTTTCAATCTTTATTCTCGACTCCCCGATAAATTTAGGAAGCCAAATCACCCACCGATCTCGACAATGGCGGAAACCTCGTGTGGAGCTGAATTCAATCTCAAGAAATCAAAGATCCATGAACATGCTCAATCCGTTATACATGCATCCTTCGTAGTGCAACTTCTGCCCTAATCTCGGTGAAATTCGATGCAGTGATTATATAGATCATGGAGGCAAGGCTTGCTTCGATCATTATCGGTGAAAACAAACTCGGATTCATCAATTTCATGTAAAAAAATAAATCTAGATTTGGATATTATGCGATGCAGGAGAGATGTGATGATATGGTTACTTCGTGGATGATCAATTCATTGACGCCGGAACTTATGGACAACCTACAATATGTTAGCAATGCTAAGGAGCTTTGAGATGAACTTAAGACAGGTAATGATTAAACCAATGGAGCTAAGTTGTATCAATTACAAAGAGATATAATGAATTTGCTCAGGAAAAACCTTGATATCACTACCAGTATGCTACGAGAATGAGGAAGCTCGCGAAGAGTCGTGAAAGGGCTTTAGATCTAAATTTAGAGTGCACTTGTTTAGCACATGTGGAGGAAAGGCCTCTATATGCTGAATAGGATATGATTGATTTAACTCCTGTGATTAATGATGTGGCATATACCGCGGGTATGAGGTAGTATCCTAATGATAAGACCCCTACCTACATGGCACAAGCCTTTGCTATCCTCGGCTCAAGAGGAGAAGCAAAGAGAAGTAAGGCTTTAAACTCATCTCACCCTAGAACGACTTTTGAGTGTTGGTAGACTTGGAACACAAATTTCAAAAGAAACTACAATCAACAATACTATACAATAAGGAGCACTAGAGGAAGGTGAATAAATGTGAGTGGACCGAATCTTTCATCTATCGTATCAAGACTTTTCGTGACTGTGAAGAAGTTTGGGCACATGAAGACAAATGTTTAGGTTACATGGCTTCCACCAAACTTCAAGTTCACAAAGGGGAAGAACACAAGAAGTGCATCCAATGTTCATGGAAGCCGTGAAGACAATTCTGAAGTGGACTAAGTCAAAGCACTTGCAATCTCTCTAAGGACCAATATGAACAAGAACTGATGAGTCTTTTGACAAAACTTATGGTGAGTGGATATGCAGAGGATAGCTCAAACAATATCACTGGTGGAGTTATGAACCTAGACGGATTTTAGATTTGTTATTCTTTTATAATCGAAATTGGCGATCTCGTTGTAATTGTTTCCAAATTATCCGCTAATTCCTGGATAATAGACTCTCAAGCTTCACACCATATGATCTTCAATAAGGCCTTGCGAACACACACTAGAATCCTACCATATCCCTTCCTAGTGACTTTAATAAATGGATACAAGGTGAAGGTAACTGAAGTTAGTGATGCTATTGTTGACCCGGTTTGACCTGCACAAAGTTATTATTATGTTCCTAGCTTCAAATCTAATTTAATTTCATCTACACTATTTAGCATCACATTCAAAGGGCAAAGTGTTAGCTTCAAGGATGTTTTCTTTCTTATGCGTGGCTCCCTTCACCAAAGAGGCTTCACATTGTTATAGCAAGAGATGATCTATATTTCCTTGAGTTCAAATGTCATATTGGAGTGTGCCAGATGCTCTCCGCTATAAATCTCAGCTAGCCATTTTCTAGTGCACCTTTTCCTGTTTTGAATAATTGTTCTCTAGAGCCTATAAATAAGTCCAAATAAATCTTCCTGTGAAAATTTTACTATAGGTCTCTATTATTGCCAAATGTTCTACCTATAATGCCTACACATTCAATGAATAATAATTCCATTTCTGTCTTTAATTCTGTACATTCTTAAAATGCTACTGACCACTTATGGCATAATAGACTAGAACATGTATATTTTGTAAAGATGAGGTATATTTTATCTGTACCTGTTAAATTTGCACCCAAACAATCCTTTTTTTCCAGTACGCCCTATGGAAAGACAAGCCAGAATGCCCTTTCCTCATAGTACCACCAAGACTACCAAAATCCTTAACATCCTTCATGTGGATA
>JACEIK010017431.1:0-12500 GCA_018107945.1 Datura stramonium
ACATCAATTAATACTAAATACAACATTATTCTGAAGGACGACGTCACTTTCGATATAATTATAGCCTAAACTTAGGCTTATCGAAAGACGGTCGAAAACTTGCTGTTCTTCCCATTGTTTGCCTCATTTATTATTTATTTATTTATTTATTTATTTATCTCTTAATTTTCTTTGTGCAAAATCTAAATGTCATGTGTTTTTTTCTTTATGATTTTAAGGCACAATTTCGAACACGTCTCTTAGTTCTTAATTATTCTCTGTGTTAAAAATGTTAAAAATTTGATTTTACCTTCTATCTAGATCTAGGAAATATTCAAACCAGAACTGTTTTTCTCTACTTATGCACAAATGTACCTAGTGATATGTATGTTGTCTTATTTAAATGTTAGTGTGTTTAACCTGTAGTGTACCTTCACATAATTAGTTTCCAGTCCATAAACTCCAACAATTTTGAATCTGATATTCAAATTGTTTGACGATGTTCGTGACTGTCTCGCCAATATGGGTTCAACCTTGTTCGGTTCAGCTATAGTATAATTGTTTAGTCTTGATTACCAAAGCACATTTTGACAAGCATTTGTTAATTCCACCATTATAACTTTTAAAAGATATTACAGAGTAAATATAGTATGAAATAGGTGACTTGCTTGTTTAAGGTAGGACTTGATCTGAATTCTTGTCAAATTATACGTATGTTTCTCCTCTAAATTGATTCTTTTCCTTAAATTGTTTTTGGAATAGCTGCACCGTATATTTGTCTATGATTACACTTGTTTCATTTGTATAAGTTAGTAAGGAAATATTTTGTTTGATTTTTCCATACTAGTGCTAAAAAACATTGTGATAATTCAAGCATTTATTGGTTTGAAAAGAATAATTTAATGCTCATTAATTTAGGACAATTTCTTCATTCATTTAGTTTCCTTCTCTGACTAGTTTGTATTTATTAGAAAATATTTTATCACCATGATCAAATGATTTCTTTTAATATTTGATTTCCACAACATGCATCCGTTATTGTATTGCAATATTTATTTTGATTTATCCACATGACAGTTTGCCTGTAAAAATTGATTTTCATATATTAAAGAAAGCTTTCTTGCAAACCGTATTTCTTAATTTTGGTAGAGAAGGATATCTTGAAAGTTTTGATTTGATTTTGACAATTAAGGAAATTTTTTAGACTGTTTTATGCTCCCCTTTTAACTTATTTAGTGTAAGTTTAGATTTGTCCTTTATTTAATTTTATTAATTATGACAAATCATGCTATTTTTAGTAAATATTCCATATAATTTGCAGCTTTGTTAATTAAGGAAAAGAATTCCCTTATTACTATTTTGATTATTTCTTCCTTCCCTTAACCCCTTAGTCTTCAACTATAAAATTTCCCTTTGTCCTTTTGGATATTCATTCAGACATTGACATAAAACTGAAAATTACTTTGTTTTCATTACTGCTCTGCTTTCTGCTCTTTTTTTCTATAATTCCTCTAACCCGTCTCAACACAAGCACTGCTCGGAATCCTTGAGAAATCCTGTGATCTTGATGTGTTGAGTTTGGGCAATAAACCAAGGCTTTTGGCATAATCATCATATCCAATTTGTTTCTGATCTTGTCACCCAACTGGTTAGTATATCCACTTTAACAAGTCATTATATGTTAAATTCCGTTATCAAGTCCTCCTAGCTGCTTTCTCTTGTCGTGATTGTGTGCTAATATGATTTTTAACATAAATTACCAAGTTTAAAATGTTTGGTTGCATCTACTGTTGTATTTTAATCTTTAAAAACAGGCAGCCTTAATATGTTTCGGACCTGTCGGAGAGTCATTGGGGCAAGAACTTTGGCTTGGGAGTTTTATTATTATATTAGTTTTACTTTACTGTAATTTTTAATTTATTTCGCTCGCTGATTTGTAATTTTATAAATAAACGCCGACGATAGTGGAAGGGGTCTTATGGGGGATGAGATTTTTATTTTCTTTACTATTTTATTAGCTGCTAAACTCATAGTAGAAATCATGCCTATAGTATTTTATGACACACACAATGCTTAGAAATCATGCTATAGGAATACACATGATATACCATAGAAATCATGCCCATAGGATTTATAATTTATTTGAAGTATGCTTATGTGTTTAAAATTCACAAAATTGCTAGTAGGGATGACAACATGGTTTTATTAGAAGTTATACCTATAGGGATCAACCAGTTCGGATGTAAATTCATCTTATCACCCACCTAGAAAATCATGTCTATAAGGACAAAGCTATTTGATTCAAACTAAGTTTGTGTTTAAATTTTAGTATGCATGTCTATAGAAATTACGTTAAGTCCTTGTTTATACTCTTAATTGGTTAATGATATTAGCATATTCAATAAACTATTTGAATAGATTCTGCGTATAAGCTTAAAACTCTGATTTAATGATCTGTCTGGATTAGAGCATTCTCCAGGCATATACCATGTCTTGCGTTACAATATGAGTATCATGTCTGTAAAAATCAATTATTAAAATCCGCTGCCTGTTTTTTACGTTGGATTCACATCACTAATCTGTTTTCTATGATTAGCATCTTTGATTTATACCCTTTAGGAAATATGCCTACAGGAATTACGACTCGCAATAGTTTGTTTGAGCCATCGGTAACTACGTGATAATTTGCTACATGCTAGTCTACCTACGTTAATTAAAATCATGCATATAAAATTCTCGCCAATTGGGTCATGTTCATTAGAAACCAAGTCTATAGGCCTAAGCATACTTAGTTATTTATTGAGGTTTATGTGAAGCCTTATATGCCAGCTATTTCAAATTATTTTTTGTTGTTGCGCTTAATGTTAATCGCCAAAAAAAAAACCCAATTAGTTGTCCAATGCTTCTTGGACATTAGGCTTGAGACGGGTAGGAAAATATTAGGACGTTAGTCCTCTTCACCTAGAAACGCTTTAGGGTTAATAATTAATTAGGTGGATAGGGGGAGATGATAGTTCGTGCTCGCTGAATAATACGAGCAACTCAAATGGTTGTGAACTATTATTTAAGTTGCACGGGGTGATCCCATTAGGATAATTTAACCCTCTTTAAGCGNCTCTTTAAGCGTAGAACTACGTTCGGCCTGATTCCCTTTAGGGATACGTAGGCGCCTCATCGAGGTTCGACCCCATATTTAAATAAATATTTATTTGATTGCCTTTTGTGTGGGATTTTATAAATTATTTTGTTATATTCTTTTATGCGTTAAATTATTCTTATTTTATTTGCAATATTGTATTGTATATTGTGACAAAGAAAATAATGTAGAAAATAGTTATCTTTAACTTCATTCTGTCTTGATTTCTTTCTTCTCGCTTGTCTGTAATCCTTTATTTACGCCTATCGATCTATTTAAATTGTAGCAATATAAGTTAAAATCAATCTTATTTGCTCGTCTAGTGAATTTCCCCACATATTAATGGATCCGGTTGGAAACCACATTTGTGGACCTCGAAAGGTGCCTAACACCTTCCTTTCGAGGTAATTTAAGCCCTTGCCCGACTCTGGTAACTTAGGTAATCAAGCAGACTTGTAGCTTAGAACGGTGCCCTAACACACCTCAAATTGTTAGGTGGCGACTCTTCTTTCACAATAAATCCTTAAGAGCCGTCACATGTTGTATCCCGCTTTTCGCGAGAAAAATGGGGCGCGACAATGAGGACTACAAGCCCAGGTATTTCTTCTTTCACTCTTTTACTTATACTTTATTATTCTAGTACTAGGGACAATGCTACCAATTAAGTGTGTGGTGGGAGGAGTAAATTTCATTATACTATGCATGCTTTCATTGCTAAATCTATACATGGCGGGCCAAGTTTTTTTTTTTTTTGTGATTCATGACTTAATTGTGTTAACTTGTAGTAATTTTTTTTTATTTTGGTTGATGTTTTGTTCTTATTTTGTGTTCCTCCAATTTTTATTTTCGGTAATTTTTTGGTGCATAGTCCCTCAAAAGCAATTAATGGGTCTAGATTTTTTTAATCATAGAGTCATGACTTTTTCTGATGATGGATGGATGATGAACTTCTTAAGGGAAAATTAGTCATTAGGAGAACAAGAACTTGAAACCTTACAAATGCAGGGTACTTTACTTAGGGTATCATTAAGACTTTGTGAAATTCACTCAAAAATATATGAAAAAGTAAAAATACTTAGACTTTTGGAACTTGACTCCTATACTTGAAAAAGTGGACTTAATTATGTTATGTATGCAATATGAATATATGTGTTTATGTAATCTTGGTTGCCATTATTGGCCATTTGTGCCAATGTGTGTGTGAGAAATTGTAGCATACTCTATTCTTGCAATTTGATGTCTAGAATTTTTTCGGTGTGCGTAAATGAAATAAGAATGTTGAATTAAGGAAGTGATATAGGCATTTCTTTGGTAGCCTATTTGTATCCTGATTTTTACCTACATTGATGTAATTGTTTAAGTTAGCCATTTTGAGTCTTCGCCTATTCTTTTGATAGCCATATTACAAGCTTAATCGCTTTTTATTCTATTAACCTTTGTTTGATCTAAATGACTCCTAGAGCACTTTAATAAAAAATCTTGCATAAAAGGAGCATAAGTGGAGAAGTAAAGGAGAAAAAGCTAAAGTGTGAAAATTAGAAGAAAAGGAGAAGGTGAAAATTTTCTAAACAAGGAAGGTGGTATTAGTGGAAAAAGAAGAAGAAGAAGAAAAAAGTTTAAAAAAAATGAATGAATGAAAAGAAAAGAATTTTGAAAGAGTTTAAAGTTGAAATTTCCCACTAGCCACAAAAGGTTAAAAAATTAAAACAATAAAATGAGGTATGAGAATAAAAATAGGAGATTGAAGGATGTACTAAAAAATCAAAGTGTTGTGATGTATTAAAGTGCTTTGTGAGATTACTCACTATCTTGGCCAAATAGTTCCTACAGTCCCTTAGCTTTTACAACTATCTTAAGTCCTAATTGATCTTAAATTCGTGGAGTATTATACTAAGAGCAAGCTTATGGGTTGTCTTTTGCATGCATGTTGAGTTCTTTCGGAGAGAATGATTTTGTTATATCTATGTCCAAGTCTATATTGTCATATATATCATATGAGTGAAAGGGCATCTCTCTAAATAGTGAGGGGAACATAATGGTAAGATTTTGGTATATATTTTCTATTCCCAATGGGATCGACCCCAACCTATGTTGGGTTACTATAATTGATAGCGACCGCTTTATACTTCAATTGCGAGGTGTAATTTGGGCGTGATCATTACTCTTCCTTCCTTCAAAGGTGAAAGAAACCCCAATGTGTTTCTTGATTGGGTGATGCATTGTGATAGGATCTTCTTGACTAATGAAATATTCAAAATTCAAAAAGCGTCTTATGTCATTACTTAATTTGAGGGCTTTGCTTCTACACAATGCGTAACTCAAGTGAAGGCAAGAAGAATGCGTGGTTTGGCTCCCACTCCAACTTGGGAAGAGTTAAAGGCTATCTTAAGGCGCAAATATGTCACCGAACAGTATTTTCAAGAGCATTTCAAGAAGAGCTATACTTTAAACAAGACACCAAAGGTGTAGAACAATATTATGATGAGTTCTAACTTGTGAAGATAATAGATTTTGAAAAAAATCCTTTGAATAGTATGACTCAACTTTGAGCGAGGTTGAGTCAAGAGATTGATTCTAGAATAAGACTTTCCCATTATCATGATATTGATAAAACTCTTGAAGTAGATATTGCGATAGAAGTAGGGTTTAAAGAAGAGAAATTCGACAAGTGGAGAGGATGCAAGGGTTCTTGGAACTACAACAAAAGGGATCTTCCTATCCCAATTGGAAAAGGAGCAAGGACACCTTGCAAGATACCAAGAATACTTTTGTCCACGACAATCAAGCTGACAAGCCTACTCCTAAAATTTCACTGAATAAAGGAGGTAACTCTTATATGCTATAAATGTCGAGGATATTGTCATAAAATGAGTAAGTGTCCCAACCGGAAGGCATTCATTGTAATGGTTGATGATTCTCATTGTAATGATGATATGAATTTCCTTGAGGTGGTTGACAATGAGGACCCTCAAGAAGAGGGTGATGTTGTTAAATGTACTGAGTATATAAGATAAGTAAAACGTGCTTGGTAAAACGTTAGTTGAAATCATGCATATAAATCAAAGATCATGAGAGTAAAAGTTGCATGCTAAAAACTATATTTGTGACATACATAGTCATAAACTGATTATCATAACTGAAAATAGTGACCCAATATTTAGAAATAGAAATCATATGACTTGTTATAGCTAAAATTGTAAGTAAAAGCTCATAAACTGATCATTAGGTCAAATCTGCTGTTAATACATAATATCACAAGTCATGGACATGAATAACTAAAATCATGAGGAACAATGGGAGACCTGTCATAACTGACACCATCATGATAGAGCTTACATGATGCTCCAACTATCACACTCAAGTGGGCAGAGCCGTCCAAAAATCTTGCCAGGTCTAAGGACGACCATGATATCAATATCAAGATGAGGCCCCTTGAGGTAGGGAAAGACTCTATTGAGAGGTCCCAAATAAAAATATACCTATATTGGCGCGTAGTTTTGAGATCGTAGAACCTTAAAACCCCAAGCCTACTCGATGTTAGACATTACTCCCAAAAATATGCATAGTGCTCCCATCATTTTTCAACGAAACTGAAATCATAATTACATGCATAGTATGAAATTTGAACATTGGGAGTATTGACTCAAAAACATATCATAAGTTGTAGTGGGAGTCTTGACTCCAAAATATATGATAAGCAGATCTTATTATCCTTGGCTAAATCATGAAAACATACTTGAGTGAGCTTGTCCGAAACATAAAATCATGCATACTTAAAATAAACTTCATAAGTCAAAATCATGAATTCATACATGAGAAATTAATAAATATACATTCATGCTAGATATCTCATCATACTTGAAATAATGAATCATAAGTTTGACTTTTCATAAAACTTGCATAATTGGGCATAATTTCTAATAACTTGAAAAATCATGAATTTATAATCAAATTGTGATAAGATCTACCTATTAGACTTTAAAATATACCTTATAATATGAGGGTATTAGACCCATAAACATAATATAGAGAATTTCATAAAATTGGGTTAAAACCTTATAAACCTATATACTTGGATTAGAACTTAAATTCATGAATTTGCGGATAAATTTGGGCATGAGAGTGAACAGAAACTCTCATTCATAGCCCTACATACCTGGATAGACTAATTCTCAAATTATTCTTGGATGCCTAAGAGAATTGGGGAATAATTGAGAGAATTCTAGCTTGATCTTGAAGAGGGTTCTCAATACTTTACATGCATGGGAGTCTATGTAACACCCCAAAAGTTTTTAAGATCAAACCCCAGACCTAAAGAAAGAAACTAGTAGGAAAGTGGAAATTTTGCCTCAAGACGAGTCGTAGTATGACACATTAGATGACTCGACGAGTCGTGGTCAAACTCGTGGCAAACAATCAGTGAATTTTCCTTTTCTAGAGCTCAGGGGTAACGACTCACGTCATGAGTCATCGGGTGATGTGATGAGTCGTAGAGTCCCTCATCATGAGCAGCAGATTAGAGATTTGGGCGAGTCTTCCCAGGACCACGAGTGAAGTGACGATTCATTGGTTGGAGTAACAAGTCATCCTGAGGGGTCGTCAAATGAAGTTCAGAAAAAGGGTGCAGACTTGGTTCAGTGGCAACGGAAGGGTACAATCACCCGTAAGGACGAGTAATGACTCGTAATGTCGGCCGTTGAAAGAATATCAAGAAAATAGACCACCAGAGGCAGTAGTGAAGATGAGAGGAAAGGACGATTCATTATTTCAAGTAACGACTCTTCGTGTACAGTTGTGGGGTGAAGAATTAGAAATTAGAAAATCAGCTCCAAATGTAATGGATGGTTCCATGAGTCATGAAGCCTAGTAACGACTCGTTAAGTATGTTGTGGACACTGATGGACAGATTTTTAAAGTGAATCTCTAGAGGTATTTTAGTGAAATCTTACGCTTCTAACCCCAAAGTGAGGTCGTTTTGGGTATCATATGGGTAGATTTTAAGGGGTCTTCCTAGTATTTCCCTCATTCAACTCAAAAACACCCTAAGTTCATCTCCTCTGTTCTTCCTCTCAAGGCTTAAGACCTAGGGTTCTTCTTCAAGAGTTTCAAGATCCAAGTTCTAGTGGGTGATTTCATCAAGCCAGGTATGTGGGACTTTAACAAGGATCTCCTTTCATCCTTGTGTCCCAATTAACATTAAAACCCTAGTTACTTTGATTCCGTAGAAAAGTATGTCTTAGGGTTTCCATCTATGCATGACTTCTCACATGTCTTCCATGAATTTCAATTCCCTCATGATAGTTAGTTATGTATGCTTATGAATTTCCTCCCAAACTCATGATTTATGTCTAGGATATGATAGTAGCATGATTTCTAGAACTCTACCATGAATTAGCACTATTTTCGAGATATGACCCTTATGAAATATCTATATGAGTTTACCATGATTTCAGTATATATGACCATGTTTAAAGTATGATTTGAATCTATGAGTTTTCATGAATACACAACACATGATTTATATTACACTTTTGGGCCTATAATTCTATGAATTTTGTATGTAAAGTATGTTCGTGATTCCTCAAACTCTCAGGCCTCTTGTTAGTAGAAAGTAGTCCTGACTAGACTCTCATGAATTTAGCATGTTATGGTTAGTTGGACTCTGAGGTCTCTTGTTAGCTAAAAGTATCCCTGACTAGTCCCAGAACCCCAGTTCTCTTCAGACTCTCAAGTCTCTCGATATTATATAGTAGCCATGGCTAGATAGATGATATCAGTTTGAGCCTTCCATGTCAATATAGTCATGGTCCTCCAGACTCTTGGGATTTCCTTAATAGAAAAAGTGATTCCGACTAGTATTAGGACATCAGCTTCAGAATTATTAGTTGCATGTACCCTTATGTTCAGTTGGGAGTAGCATTTATCATTGAGCAAGCCAGGGTCCCAGCATACTCAGGTCTTAAAATTACGTGTCACCGTAGGATAAGAGATTCTCAGTAGTAGAGAATGTTTTTTTAGCCCGAGGAATATGGGATCCTCGTTATTTGAGTGTCTTCTTTGCCTCAATGGGCGTAAGTAGGGGACATCGTTATTAGATATAGTCGCACTGTGTTAAAGTGTGATATCATGCCAGTCAGAGTTCTTACCCTTGGCAAGGTATGAACATCCTCACAGCCGGGTGACAGGTTGGACTCCATGAGGCTGACATTGGAGTTTGTTGATTAATAGTCTCTCCCACAGTTCAACTTAGTTACATTATAGTTCAGCTTCAGTCTTCAGCAGTTATTTCAGTACAGTTTATGATTACAGTTACAACTTTAGTTCTCAGTGCATGCGCATGACCCTTATGCATCATTTTTATTTGTATTTCATTAAATGTTTTCAAATAAGCGTATCATGTCAGCATCTATACATCTCAGATAGCGTTATTGTAGTTTAGCTCAGTTATACATTCAGTTATGTTTTCATCTTATTTTCTCAGTATACTTGCATGTTTCAGTTCATTTATGTTTCCCGTATACTCAATACATCCCAAGTACTGATCATATACTTTATGTGCTATATTATTTTATGATATAGATCCAGGTTTCCAGACTCAGCCTCGCGATTAGACATGCTCTTTTCTCTCTCAGCTGACAGTGGTGAGTCTTCATCTATTGAGGATAGAATTCATGATTTTTCCTTATTTCAATTTTATCTTAGCTTCAGAATTTGGGAGTTAGCTGGGGACTTGTCCTAGCATCTTATCAATTTTGTAGAGGCTTTTAGACATGTATGGATAGAGTTAGTTTATGATTCAGTATACTTGATAAACTATGTTCTTACGGGTTGATTATACTCTTTCAGTTAGCTTCCGCTCAGTTATGATTCTGTTAACTGTTGTTATGTTAGTATTATGCTATTCCATGGGTTGGCTTGGAGTCATTCATAATTCTAGGTCCCGTGTTACGATTAGGGTGTAAACTCAGGTCGTGACAAACTTAGTATCAGAGCCTTAGGTTTAGAGTGTCCTAGGGAGTCTGAAAGCCGTGTTAAGTAGAGTTTTTTTAATGGGTGTGAAGTGCGCCACACTTATGAAGAAGAAGCTAAGAGACGTTTTCAGGAAAAATCTCATTTCTTCATGATTCTTATCGTGCATAGAGTATGAAACTCTAGATGTTCCTATCCTAACTCATGCTTTACGTTTTCACAGACAATGCCTCCCAGATGAGCAAACAGAAGGAGAAACGGTAATGGGAACCAGCACGCCCCACCAGCCCTAGTGGATCTTGTACCCGAGCAGGTTGCCCATATTGAGTTTAGGGCAGCCATCTAGATGTTGACACAAGTGTTAACCACTCAGGCCAATCAACAGGCAGTGGCTCATGTTCCCCATAATGGAACGCAACGGCAGCTAGAGTCCAAGACTTTCTCAGGATGAACCCACCTGAGTTCCTTAGGTCGAGAGCAGATGAAGACCCACATGAGTTCATTGAGGAGATCTAAAATATCATGCAAATCATGGAGGTGTCGAGAGAGGAGTATGCAGACTTAGCCTCCTATCAGTTGAAGGGAGTCGCTCATATATGATATAGGCAGTGGAAGGATAGCCGGGGAGTCGAAGCGGATCCCATTGGTTGGGATGCATTTCTCATCGCATTCTTAGACTGATTCTTTTCCCAGGAGATGAGGGAGATCAAGGCAACCGAGTTCATGAATTTGAAATAGAACAACATGATCGTCCAGGAGTACACTTTAAAGTTCACCCGATTGTCCAAGTATGCACCGGAGATGGTGGCCAATCAGAGGGCTCGGGTGAGCAGATTTGTGAATGGAATAGTAGATTCTGTGGTCAAGGATTGCAGGACCGCCATGCTACATCAGTACATTGACTTCTCCCAGTTGGTTTTGTTTTCCCAACGGATGGAGGCGGTGCAGGTGAAAGAAAATGAGAGAGACGCCAAGAGAGCTAAAATAGGAGACTCAGAGTTCTCTCATCAGAGGGTGAGTGGTGGACACCGCTCATGCTCCCAGAAGAGGTCATCAGCCTCAGCACCTTCGACAACCAGTGTTCCATACAGACCCAGGATAAGGGAGATTACATACCCAGCTTGCAAGAATTGTAGGAAGAACCATTTGGGGGAATGCATGGCTAGCTCAGGCGCTTGTGTTTGGTGCGGAAAGCCGGGTCATAAGTTCAGAGATTTCCCAACAGCCAAGTAGGGTGAGAGTAGAGCCTTAACCACCTCTTCAGTAGCTCCAATAGCCTGCCCATCTCATTAGGGTGCATCATTTAGTACAGGTGGCGGATAGCGTCAAAACCCGCTTCTATGCCTTGTCATCATGTCAGGATCAGGATAAATCACTAGAGGTAATCACAGGTAAGTTATGAGCTTTTTGTGTTACTCTTTACATGCTGTAGACCCAAGAAGCCTAGTATGGAATAGAAAATCCTTTGATGCATGTTGGAGACAGATCGTTAGTAGATGGTGTGAAATATTTTTGAGTGAAGCTTTTAGTGGAAAACTTTAGAGGTGAAGAAGGTGCCAAGAGTTAGTGATTTAGCCCAACTTTAAGAAAGGTTCAGGAGCCTTAGAATGATAGCCTTAACATAAGGGGGAGATGATAAGTCGATGACTCTAGTCAAATCTTGAGTGTGCTAGTAGGGGGTGATCTTGGGCGTATTTATACGACCAAACTCCATATTTTCAACCCTTAGGGAGTCTGGATAAAGATAATATTGATGTATTCACGCATGTTTTGAGTTAATTATGGTTTCTTTTCTTTTTCGGATTAATAATTGTGTTGTGACTATTTGCAGGTGGATAAGACAAAGATGTCGGCTGGAGGAGTGAGTTAAACTCAGAGGGGGAATATGCAAATATTTGGAGAGCGTAAACATTAAGTTGAAAGTTCACCAACATGTCACGCTAATGATGGTCCGCGTTGAACAACGTGCCACAGTACGTGGGGGAGGAAGAAAATTAGGGAAATTGGAAGGCGCAAAACAGTGAAGGTGCACGATGGCTCCGTGGCACGGAGCTGGAGCTCCACGTTAGCCTCCGTGCCACGTTGAGAGGAAGTCTAGCCTCGCCCCAATTCCCGTGAAGCTTCGTGACAGCTCTGTGTCACAAAGATATTTCACCGCGTTGCACGGAGCTAGTTTATCGCTGGGAAATTTTTCACCTGTATAAATAGAACACTTAGGCTTTTATTTTGGGCTTTTATTTTGTTTTATCTGACATTTTGGAGAACGTGGGAAACATCAGTCGAGCTGAAGAAAATTATAGGGTTCTTTCTCTTATATTTTCTTCTAAATTTCAATTGTTGGTATGATTAAAACTTGTTTGAAGATGTTTAATCAACAAATGAGTGGCTAAATTACCTCATTCTGAGGTTGAGGCTA
>JACEIK010017434.1:0-12492 GCA_018107945.1 Datura stramonium
TATATATATATGTATGTATGTTATTTATTAGATTTATATATAGCAGGACGCCGAAGCAACAGGTATGACTTTCATCTGCTTTTCAGTACAGATAAGCTCATTTTAGATTTCGCCATCCCCGACAGTCTTAACTATTTTCTGCTATTCAGAGCTACCAGTATTATTGCTTATATTCAGTTATGTTCAGTTTTCTTTACATACTCAGTACCAGTGGTACTGACGCCCGCTTGGGGCACTGCATTACTTGCCTGCAGGTACTCACAGACGAGGAGCCGATACCTCGTAATTCCAGCCAGCACATTGAGTCATTAGCTCCTGTCATCCGGAGCTAGACAACTAGAGGTTTATTTCTTTTCTTTTGTTGTACAGTATGGGTAGGCCAGGGCTCTGTCCCGACCATCTTATCAGTATTCTTAGAGGCTTGTTATTCCCTGTGGTTAGTTATACCAGTCGTGTGAGGCCGTGTGTATGTCTTAGCTTGTTTATGATGGCCGTGTGGGGCCTTATTCGGTTAGTAGTGGTGACCTAGTCGGTCACGTAACATTTTAGCTCCTGTGTTCTTGATTCAGAAGTAACTAGACAGCATGGTGGCCTTGTCGACCCGCATAGGTTCCCTTATGATGATGTGGTTCTGGTTAGCTGTTGTGGTTGAACATGTGGCTATAGGCCTAGTCGGCCGGGGGATGTATTTACAGCTGTTATATAGCCCATTGATTTCATAAATCAGAGTTAGAGCCAGCTAGGTGCCAGGAGTGCTTAGGCTCAGCAGTCTAGTAGTTCAGGTCTTAGTAGGGCACCAGGTGCCAGTCATACCCCCCAAGGCGGGGCGTGACAGTGGGATGTCCTGTTACTTCCCCTTAGGTTGAGGACCAGTTCCCACTACGACTCCACTCAAAAACTTATTGTATCGAACAACGAGTCATTACTTCACTCGTTATTTCACCCACTGCTACCAGGAAACCCTTCCCACGGGTCATTGGTTGGACCAACGATCCGTTGGATCACCCATTCTGTGGGATTTTTCCTAATTTCAGCCAACTCCCATTTTTTAAATCCCGATTCTAATCTTAGGCACTTCCGGGGTATTACAGTTTCATACCTTATCCCCATCATAGTATGATAGGGTTATTTCCCAACTCCCAGCCTTTTCTTAGTATAATAGATTGCCTAGGGTAAGTAGTAAAGGAGGGCTAGATCCGTTTATTCCTGGAAAGTGTTAGAAAGTGGTTAAGACCCCTAGTGCTTAAATAAGTCGCCTAGACCCTCACGGCAGTAAATCAGGAGGGCAGGTAAGATTGCCAGCAGCACCTAAGTACGTGTGAGAGTCCATCAGCGATAGAGCCCCAGCAATAGTAAAGCTCAGGTCAGAATGGGCTAATTCTGCCATTATGTGCTGATGATGGTAGTGAATACCTGAAGAATAATGGCTATGACCACTAGTTTGTTATGTCGAAGGACAGAGAGATTATACGAGGGGAACCGGCTCGAATGCGGGTCTGGACGATATAGATTTGTAGACTTGGCTAGTATCGTTCCCAATATGGGGCATGAACCCGAGATCTCAGCCTATAGAAGTTAGGGGAAGGCATGAGTATCTAGCTCCGGAGGGGAATAGAATCACCTCCAGGCTGTAGCGGGCTGATAGAGCTTGGAATCACCGCTGAACATCGAGAAATAAGCATTAGGCTGACATTTAAAGGATAGTGAGATTGTAACCTATAATACCGCAAAATCACCTCTAGTTGTGGAGGCGAAGAAATGACGGTACGGAGACCCTAGCCTAGTACAGCCCAGAGACAAGGCCCAGTAGAAGGAATCATCGGCCTCTAAGATAGCAGGGGACGGATTCTTAAAACCCAGAGGTTGACTCTGCATTCCAATTATGGCAGGGCTTCATTAGTAGACTGTAGCAAAGGTACACTGTTTCCGTTATCCCCTCCACCCAGGTTTGATGAAAACATATCAGGTTATAAAATAGATCTATTGATGGCATGGGAGGATGGAAGATATTGTTGAGGGGTAGCACAGAGTTCCAATGGCCAACGGAGAGAGGATGGACATCAGATATCGGCCAGGCTAATTCAGGAAATAGCCATGCGTGCGTGAAAGTGGGAAGTAGTCAATATGAATTTAGCTACAGGTTTACCTAGTACCAGGTGTAAACTTGACCCTATTAGAGTCATTGTCGAAGAGCTAATGGTATCAACTCATTCTTGTAGGTAAGAATCATATTTCAGCTAAATATTACGCTGAGTTAGATACTAAAGAAATAGTCTGGATATATGAGGTCCCCGTATCTATTTTAGTCTGACAGAGGCACACAACCCACAGATAGATTTTGGAAAAGGTGTCAAAATGGATTGGGACATAAGTTAAGCTGAGTACACCTTCTCGTCCCCAGAAGAATTTCCAAGCAGAGCACATAATTCAGACACAAGAAGATGCAATACGGGTGGAAGTGCAGGTCCCCTATATGACAGCCTAAAGCAAGTAAGTCAGGGATAATTAGACTGGCCATACTACATCAGTCAGAGGAAAAAAGTTAAACTAATTTGGAGATATGTATTAGCAGCCCAGGGTCATCATAAGTCCTATCCCAATGTACAGTGTAGGGAGTTAGAGATTGAAGCAACGACTAGGTATTCCTTAAAGTTTCTCCAATGAAGGGTGTTATGAGATCAGACAAGAAGCGCAAGCCCAGCCTTAGATTCACTAAGCTACATCGGATCCTCCGGAAGATCGGCGAAGTAGCCTATGAGATAGAGTTGCCTTCGGGGGTAGGATCTATTTATCAATGTTACGCAAATGTATGGGAGACCCTTTCTCAGGTTGACCTAGTTGGGGATGCTCCGCTTACAGAAGAGTCATCCCACGGAGACTCCAACAGCTAAACTAGATTGTCGGGTCCATAAGGGCTATCTTGAGAACCAAAGTGTTAGCCTATTAAAGTCCTATGGAGGAACAGAAAGGTATAAGGGACTGCTTAGGAAACTGAGGATGACATGAGGTCTAAATATCCTCACCTATTCCATAGCTGACCCATATTGTGTGGTTAAGGTAAGATTGTTGTTCAGTTGTTACTTCATTGCTTATACTATCAGTAGTGTTTGGTCGTTCGCTTTAGTGTTGTAGAGTTTTTTTTTATCATTGCTTCTAGAATCCTATGAGATGCCTATGTTGGACTTTTCTACGTTTCATGTTTTCGGATAGTCCACATTACAGAAGAGACTCTGCCGAAACTTGTTTGGTAATTGAGTCTCTTAAGCTTAAGATTACATTCGAGGACAAATGTTCTTAACGGGGGAAAGATGTTACACCCCGTAGTTGTCGTTGTTTAGTAGACGTGTGTGTGTTCCTTTGAGAATGCTTAGGGCACGACACGTACGGGAGAAGGCCCGAGAGAGGACTGCGTGAGCATGAAACTGATCGAGCGGAAGGTTGGGACCGGAGGCAGGGGGCCCAGGTGCCGCGTCCCGCCTAACCCTCGGCGCAAGGGCCAGCATCGCACCCCTCCCTCAGCGTGATGGGCGGCGTGTCACGCCCGTGTGTTGGTGTGATGGGAAACGTGCCACGCCCCCTGGCCACCGCCTCCCTATATATATGTTAAGTGAGACCAAGTTTGCTTTATTTTAAAATTTCCCAAAATAGAGGGTCAGATGAGCCGATTAGCTTACGAGGATTTCTTTAAATTTAAGCCAAATTATGCCATTAAATCACCTTCAAATGTTAATTCTTCACAGGTAATGATTCCTAGTCATATGAAAAACATCTCTATGGAGTTATTTCTTTGAAATTAGCCCGGGTCGACGGAGTCCAGCCGAGTAAAAGTTATAGAAATCACTTCTAATTTAGTCCTAAGCGGCTACAGATGATAGGTAAGTATTTCTACCTTCTAAACTCTCGGGAATTTGTAAGTTTCCGACTGAATTAGACGACGTTCGAGTTGTAGTCAATGTTTTTGAAAGATATTATTATTAGTCATTTCCTACTATTAAAACTAGTTGTATTCTCTCAGTGTAAGGGCTGCAAATTAGAGGAATTACTGACTTCAGGTTGGAACTGTTTGGGTAAATGAAAGTCAGCATTCGAGGTATGTTAAGGCTAACTTCTTCGGCATGTTATTCATGTCGTATAGTGATACGGCCTATGTCTTTGAAAGTAGATATGATCATATATGTTGTGATTAGCTGTTGTACATAGATAATGATTATATATGTCATGGTTTTCTGCTACATAACTTATTGAGGTTACACCATAGCATCCCTCATCTGGAAAGAGTATATTAGGTGTGACTAATGTTAGAAGCATCATAGAGACTCCTCTATTCTTTTGTTCATAGTACTAGTGGGATTCTGACGTCTTGCTATCGTGCCAAGGTCTTAGGAGCTTATGGTTAGTTGTTGGGCCTAACTTGGTAGGTTGGACAACATAGGGTGTAGCCGGGTGATATAACTTTCAGTTTGACGCCTAAATTGTCAGAAAAGCTCGCCTAGAGGCTGATGGAGTACCTCGACGCCTCTAAGGCTGGTAACTAGATAGGGTGGGCTTATCGTTGAGTTGATGGCACTAGGTTGCCGAACGAACTGAGCGACAGCTTGCCATATGATTGGCTGCTGTCAGTAACCATTAGTTTTAGTTGACTTAATGCTTGTCATACAGTTCTCCCAGGAAACCATCCCAGTTGTTACAAGTCTGATAGATTAATTGATACCCTAAGGAGGGAACCTGATTAGTAGTTAGATATGGGGCTAATGCCCTAGCCTACTCTTATAGATGCCCATATTAGGTTGTCGCGAGTGGCTAGGTCCAGATATACCTGCCTACGAGGCTATGAATCGCCTAGAGGAGCCATTTGAAATCTGGACAGGCAAAATTAATTTCTAAGGGGAAAAGAACGACTTATCACAGCATTACCTTCAGGCTAAGGATTATAGCAGCAGCCCTACAGTCGTTCTAAGTGAAGGAAACTAACTAGTTAGTCGCCTGTGACCTTACTATTCTCTTACGAGCTATCATTGTCCTAGCATGACCTTTAGGCTATCGCTTGGTCACCCGGACCTCGTCCTTTTATGTCTTGGTCGACGGAAGCTGTAATTGCTGCCAGGATCTCTGGTCAGGTGTAGGCACACGGGATGTTCCTGTTGGCAACTATATAGACTATTCTAGGGGCGAATAGCGGTCGCGTTAAGCCTAAGAGGCCAGATATGCCTTTTAAATTACTAGATTTGTGGATTGTAACATAGTGTCCCTAGTTGGGGTAGATCGTATTTCGTACTACCTCTCGCCATGTATAGCTAAGAGGCTACTATATGTACGAACTGCTTTCAGAGCTATAAACTACTTACGGATCTACATATTGTCTATAAGGACTAAAGTAGAGCCTATGAGGCCATATTAAAGTATATTCACTTATGGACTTCTTCTACGCCATAGCGGCACGTAGAGCTACGTGTGCTCGAGGTGCAGTCACAGGGGAAAAAAGGCCCAAACTCAGTTACAGGAGCCCAAAAGGCTTCGTTAAAGTCTCAAGAGACCAGGTATGTTCAGATACAGTTACTTGCAGGGCCTCAAGGGTACCAATAGAGGTATATAGACTGATTGGCGCCTGTCGGGATTATGGGGACCAGGTAGTATATCTCTGTATTGATTGTACCTTCCAGTCTTATGGGGGTCAGGTTAGGTTCTTGTTTGTATACTTGCTTGCTAGATATTTTTTATGAATGTATTGTCGTACTTTTCAGCTCTTGTTTGTGTTGTGATTTACTAGATGTAGGTTATGAATAAGAAAGCTTACAAGTTAACTTCTGCTCTTTGTCGCTGATTACTTTTAGTTCTTTACCAGCTTCTATTCAGCTTTTATTACTGCCTTACATATTCGGTACATATTGTACTAACGCCCACGCGTGGGGTGCTGCATACTTGCCTACAGGTTTAGAAAAACAGGGCTCAGGACCTCCATTAGCAGCTATCTAGTGTCAGCAGACTGGTTAGCTCCTTTCATTCAAAGTTGCCAGGTGGTGGAAGGTTTCTCTTTTTGTTGTACAATTTTGGGATAGGTCGGGGCCCTGTCCCAACCACTATTCCACTCATAGAGGCTCGCAGACTACAGTCTTCAGTTAGTTGGTTATTGTTGGTCGTGTGGGGCCTACGTATGTTATATTTTTCATGTTGGTCGTGTCGGACCTAGTTTAGCTAGTTAGTTAGCAGCCTTGTCGGCTATATCATTAATATGATCGTCTGCTTTCATTTTGTTATAACTAGACAGCATGGTGGTCTTCTCGACCCGCATAGGATCTCTTTATTGTTATGTTGGCTGGGTTAGCTATTTTCTTTTACAAGTGGTACGCGGCCTTGTTGTCTCGAGGCTGTGTTTACAGCCGAGATATAGCAGTTTGTTTTCTTGCTTTTGAGTTGCGGGCAAGCACCAGAGGTGCATATGCCCAGCCAAGTCAGTCAGGTCCCAGTGGGGCATAACAAAAGTGTTGTAAACCCATAGCACACCATTCACTCAGAAGGACCTGAATTTACAATAAAAGAGATTGCTAAAGTTTCTCAAGGACTATGACATGAGTGTCCTATATCATCGGGGCAAGGACAATGTAGTGGCGAATGCTCTCAGCAGGTTGGACATGGAGAGTGTGTCTCATATCGAGAATGGGAGAAAAGAGTTAGCAAAGGATGTCCATAGGCTTGCTCGTTTAAGGGTTTTCCTTGTTGATTTGATCGATGGTGGTGTGGTTGTTCAAAAGGGGTCAGAATCTTTATTGGTGATCGAGGTCAAGGCTAGATAAAACGAGGATCCCATTTTGATGAAATTGAAGGAAGCAGTTCGAAACTAGAAAGTGGAGGTCTTCTCCCAAGGGGAAGATGGTGTACTCCGATATCATGGCCGATTATGTGTGCCAACTATTGATGACTTTAGAGAGTGGATGTTGAGAGAGGCTCGTGGTTCCTGATATTCTATCCATCCAAGTGCCACAAAAATGTATCGTGATTTACGGGAAGTCTATTGGTGGAATGGAATAAAGAAGGACATAGCGGAATTTGTGCCTAAGTGATCGAATTATCATCAAGTGAAGGTTGAGCATCAGAGATCTGGAGGTATGCTTCAGGACATTAGCATCCCCTCTTGGAAGTGGAAAGAGATCAATATGGACTTTATTACAGGTTTTCCCCATACACGCCGACAGTACGACTCCATATGGGAGATTGCAGAGAGGTTGACCAAAGCAGCATATTTTTTACCAGTCAAAACTACTGATTCAGCCAAGGATTATGCTAGATTATACATTTGAGAGTTATTCCAATTGCATGTAGTGCCATTATCTATCATCTCAAACAGGGGTACTTAGTTCACCTTTCAATTTTGGAGGCCGTTTCAGAAAGACCTTGGTACTCAGGTGAAGCTTAGCACAGCTTTTCACCCACAGACAAATGGTCAGACTGAGCGGACCATTCAGACTCTTGAGGACTTTTTGAGAGCGTGTGTGATTGATTTCAAGGGAAGTTGAGATGATCACTTACCTCTCATTGAGTTTTCTTACAATTATAGTTATCACTCCAGCATGTAGATGGCTCCATTTGAGGATCTTTACGGGTGGATATGTAGATCACCTATTGGATGGTTTGAGCTAGGTGAGGCTACATTGATAGGGCCAGATGCAGTTCATGAGGCCATGGAGAAAGTTCACCTTATTAGGAAAAGACTGAATAAAGTTCAGAGTTGTCAGAAATCTTATGCAGATGTTAGATGGAGAAAGCTTGAGTTTGAGGTTGATGAATGGGTGTTTCTGAAGGTGTCTCCCATGAAGGAGTGATGAGGTTCAGAAAAAAAAAAGCTTCCCCGATATAAGGGTCCTTATAGGATTCTAAGGCGAGTTGTCAAGGTGGTATATTAGTTGGAGTTACCAGCAGAGTTAGCTTCAATACATCTAGTTTTCCATGTATCTTTATTGAAGAAGTGCATTGGTGACCAGCCTTAGTTGTTCTGGTGGAAAGCGTAGGTGTGAAGGATAGCCTTATATATGAGGAGGTTCTGGTTGAGATCCTTGATCATCAGGTTTGTAAGTTGAGGAATAAGGAGGTAGCTTCAGTAAAGGTTTTGTGGGAAATTGGCTTGCTGAGGGAGCTATGTGGGAAGCCAAAGCAGATATGATGGCTAGATACCCACATCTTTTCCTTTCCGACTCAGTTCCAGCATGAGGTATCAATTTCCTTCTTAGTACTCTATTTAGTTTCATGTCAAGTTCATGTCTCTAAGTTCCTTTCATGTCATTGCATGTATGTATGTTTCATGAATTCAATTCAATCATGTATTCCAATCTAGAGTTAGTCACTGCGTCAGTTTTCAGCTTTAATTGTTCAGTTATGGGGTTGGAGTTCCTTCCCTATCCATTCAGTATGCTTAATCTACATTAGAGGATGAATGTTCTCAAGACAGAGATATGTAACACCCCAAAAGTCCCTAAGATCAGACTCGAGGTTGCTTCATAGAAAATCAGGAAAATTCATCAAAGTCACAGAACGACTCAAGGGAGGAGTTGTTGTGGGAAACAACGACTCATGGTATGTGCCATTGTAGGCCTTCAGTCAAATTCCCTCCTGGTAAAAACGATCCTGGAAACAACTCATTGGAAGGTCCAACGGGTCATCATGGGCAATCATGGACGAATTTCAGAAAGGGGTTGATATTGGATCAGTATCAATGGATGGGTTCAACGACCCATCTTTACGAGTAATGACTTGTGGGAAGTGCCCGTTGGGAGGATTCCAGAAACTATGTAAGGTGTTAGTGGTGGCGATGAAAGGGAATGACGGGCCGTTGTTAAAAGTAACGATACGTCCTATCTAGCCGTTGTTTGAGTATCTGAGAATTGGGGGATTAGTGCAGGCTGGCGACGGATGAATACAACGGGTCATTGCATCGTCGGACGACCCGGTGGATGGGTCATTGTACCTGGCAGTGGCAATTTTCCAAGTGATTCATTAAGGGTGTTTTCGTAATTTCTAAACTTCTAACTCCCTAATGACATTGTTTTAAGCCTTGAAAGGAGTGTTTTAAGAGGGTTTAGCCTATTCTAATGCATTAGGATCCCATGCATGCAAGTTATTGAGAACCCTCTTCAAGATCAAGCTAGAACCCTCTCAATTCTTTTCCCAATTCTCTTGGGCTTTCAAGGCTAGTTTGAGGATCAGTTTACCCAGGTATGTAGGGCTATCAATAAGAGTTTCCTTCCATCCTCATGCCCAAATTTCTCCTATAGTTTATGAATTTAATTTTTAATTCAAGTGTATGGAAATATAGGGTTTTAACCCAATTTTTATGAAATTCTCTATGATATGTTTATGGGTCTAATCCCCTCATGTTCTAAAGTATATNTGGGTCTAATCCCCTCATGTTCTAAAGTATATTTTAAAGTCTAATAGGTAGTTTTTATCACAAATTAATTATAAATTCATGATTTCAAGTTATTAAAAATTATGTTATACAAGTTTTATGAAAAGTCAAGTTTATAATTCATGATTTCAAGTATGATGAGATATCTAACATGAATGAATGTTTATAAATTTTTCATGTATGAATCCATGATTTTGACTTATGAAATCTATTTAAAGTATGCATGATTTTATGATTTGGGTAAGCCTACACAAGTTAAGTATGATTCATGATTTAGCCAAGGCTAATAAGATCAGCTTATTATATGTTTTGGAGTCGAGACTCCCAATGCAGCTTATGATATATTTTGGAGTCAAGACTCTTTATGTTTAGATTTCAACCCACGCATAGATTATGATTCCAGCTTCGTTGAGAAATGATGTGAGTACTATGAATGTAATTATGATTTCAGCTTCATTGAAAAAGGATATGAGCACTATGCATGTGTTTTAGGAGTAGTGTCTCGTACCGAGCAGGCTTGGGATCCAATGTCCCCGGTCTCAGAAACTACGCGCCAATGTAGGTATATGTTACATGTTTGGGACCTCTCAAGAGAGTTTTCCCCTGCCCCAAGGGGCCTCAGCTTGATATTGATATCATGGTGGCATCCTTAGCTCTAGCAAGGTTTTGGACAGCTTGCTAACTTGGGTGTGACAGTTGGGGCATCACGTAAGCTCTATCATGATGGTGTCGATTATGATAAGTCTTCCATTGTTCCTCATGATTTCAGTTACTCATGTTCATGACTTATGATATTATGTTTTACAGCAAATTTGACCCAATGAGTTTATGAGCTTTTACTTATGATTTCATCTATAACAAGTCATATGATTTCTATTTCTAAATCTTGGGTCACTATGTTCAGTTATGATAACCAGCTTAAAACTATGTATGTCTTAAATACAGTTTTCAGCATGCAGTCCCTACTCTTATGATCTAACGATTTATATTTATATGCATGATTCAGTTTACATTTACTAAGCACGTTTTTAATTACCTTTCATACTCAGTACATTCAAAGTACTAACCGCACACTGTATGCTATATCATTTTATGATATATGTTCCGGTGATCCAGCTCAGTCGCACTAATAGCTCGCTTCCCTCTCAGTCCAGTTAGCCCTGTTGGGTGAGTCCTCATCTCCCGAGGACTTTAATTTAGTTATGTTGATCATGTCATTTTTGTTTCAGATTCTAAGATAGTTGGGGGCTTGTCCTAACATCTCATCAGATAATAGAGGCTTTTCAGACATAGACTTGTATGTTCAGCTTTGAGATTTGGCGTTATGATGTATCATTTGATATACGTTTTATGTTACTCAGACTTTCGCTTATTCATGTTAAGTTATCAGTTTTCGCTTTAATATATTCTCTTTAGTTGTTATGTTCATGCCATGGGTCGACTTAGAGCTATTTATGATTCTAGGTCCTGTGTCTCGATTCGGGGTCCCGGCTCGGGTCGTGACATAATAGGAGGCCAAGTCTTCACTCTCCACTCCTGAAACTCCCATAGTCTAGGTAATCTTCTAAATCTCCTCAATGAACTCTTGTGGATCCTCGCCCACATTTAAACCATGGAACTCTGGAGGATTCATCCAAGTGAAGTCTTGCACCCTAGTCGTCGTCGTAGTCCCATTCATGTGTTGTCATAGCCTGGGCCAACATCTGAAATGCATCCCTGAACTCAGCATGAGTCACCTACTCATGCAAAGGATCAACTGGAGTTGGTGGGGCTGGTTGATGCCCATCTCAATTGCCATTGCCATGGCCATTACCGTTTCCATTCCTTCTTCCATTAACTCAGCGGGAAGGCATATTTTGCCAAAAGTGTATAGCATGAGTCATAATAATAGAGAGAGACGAACTTCATCGCATGACATAGATCATGAAAGAAGTGAAATTTTCTAAAATGTCTTATAGGCTCTTCCACATAAGTGTGGCACACTTCATACCCATGAAAAATTTTATACTAAATACGGGTTTCAGACACCTTAGCATACTCTAAAACCTAATGTTCTGATACTAAGTTTGTCATGACCCGAGCATAGACCCTGGATCGAGACACGGGACTTAGAACCAAGAATGTCTCCAAGCTAACCCATGTCACATGCATAGCATATATGAGAGCATAACTAAGATGAAAGAAGCCATAAAAATTAACATATGCAGAAAACTGAATATCATAAAGACATAAGCGTAGACCATAAGTCAACAATGCTGAACCATCTAATACATAGCAATCTGAAAAGCCTCTAAATATATGATGAGCTGATGGGACAACACCCCCTAACTAGCTCGCTAATTTTGAAATTAAAACTCATAATAAAAGGAACATAACAAAACTAATGTCCTAGGATGATGAGGACTCACCAAGCCTGAAAACTGGACCGGATCGGAGTAGGAACGATACTAACGTTGAGGCTGAGTATGGTCATCCAAACATATATCATGAGATTATATAGCATAGAAGTATGCGGTCAGTACTTGAAATGTATTAAATATGTAAGGTAAGTAAAATATGCTAGTAAATAAGTAAAAATGAGATCATGAGTGTAAGACCGTATAAAACATAAGACTCGAATCATAAACTGGACATGAAGGCTCAAGATTTTCAAAACTAATCCGTAAAACTAAACACAATTAAATTTCATAAGTAAAACCTCATAAGGCATAATTGGATCCAAAACATGATAAGTTTTAGATTCATAAGTCATGAACATAATAGATTTAGAAATCAAGGAATAACGGGAGATTCCTATAACCAACATATCCCACGTGAGCATACACGGAGCCCAGCTAGTAAACCTAGCTAGGATTTGCGTCCATACCTTGCCAAGGGTATGAACCATGAAGGCGTGATATCACTCATGGATGGCCCAATCAGGCATGGGAGACACTCTCGTGGAGGACCCCATCATGGTTATGTTGGTGTGTAAATACTGAGACCTGAGTGCAATTGTTACACCCCGTAAATTCTCGACACGTAGATGGCCTACTCGCATGTTGGTTAAGAGTTTTTGAATTCCATACATGCTAGGAAAAGGCCCGGGGAAAGAT
>JACEIK010017435.1:0-12490 GCA_018107945.1 Datura stramonium
CTTGATTTCGAATTTGACCAATTGAGATATCAGGAAACAATATTCTGAATTTCTTCATTCGAAGTGAATTCTTAGCCTATTTCTATATTCTTTCTAGATTAAAAGAATAACCACAAAATCACAAAGAAAATCGATTCATAAGTTCGATACCTTGTATAAAACTCATGTGTGTAAGAAATATTCGATCGCATAAAGTGTACGAATGGGTTGATTAACAATTCACAGATGAAAAAATGGCAAAAAAGAAAGCATTCACTCCTATTTTCTATCTTGCATCTATAGTATTCTTACCCTGGTGGAGTTCTTTCTCAGTTAATAAATGTATGGAATCTTGGGTTACTAATTGGTGGAATACTGGGCAATCTGAAATTTTTGAGAATAATATTCAAGAAAAGAGTCTTCTAGAAATATTCATAGAATTAGAGGAACTCCTCTTCTTGGACGAAATGATCAAGGAATACTCGGAAACACATCTCAAAGAGTTTGGGATAGGAATCCATAAAGAAACGATCCAATTAATAAAGATACAAAATGAGAATCGTATCCATACGATTTTGCACTTCTTGACAAATATCATATGTTTTATTATTCTAAGCGGGTATTCAATTTTGGGTAATAAAAAACTTGTTATTCTTAACTCTTGGGCCCAGGAATTCCTATATAACTTAAGTGACATAGTAAAAGCTTTTTCTATTCTTTTATTAACTGATTTATGTATCGGATTCCATTCACCCCAGTTGGAAATTACTGATTGGCTCTATCTATAAAGATTTTGGATTTGTTCATAATGATTAATTATAGCTGGTCTTGTTTCCACCTTTCAGTCCATTCTCGATACAATTTTTAAATATTTGATTTTCGTTATTTAAATCGTCTGTCTCCGTCACTTGTAGTTATTTATTATTCAATGAATGACTGATAAGGTCCGTGATATTAGTCTAATCGAATTAGAATGCTTGGTGTACTTTGGTCTTTATAAGCAAAGTAACTTGAAAATCGTATTTACTCTTTCCATTTAACCATCAGGAAGATTCATCTTAGATTATTCAGCAAATAGCAGAATCATTGGCTAGGGAACTATACTAGCGACCTACCCAATTTATTGTAGAAATTTTCGCGATCAATGATTGGACCATGCAAACTAAGATACTTTTGTAGCTAAAGAAACAGATTACTCGATCTAGTTCGTATCGCTCATGATATATATCTTAACTCCGGACTTTCCATTTCTTGGTACATATCCCATTTTGCACAGCAGGGTTATGAAAATCCACGAGAAGCGTCTGGGCGGATTGTATGTGCCAATTGCCATTTAGCTTTAAGCCGTGGAGATTGAGGTTCCACAAGCGGTACTTCCTGATACTGTCTTTGAAGCAGTTGTTCGAATTCCTTATGATATGCAACTGAAACAGGTTCTTGCTAATGGTAAAAGGGGTTAGACAGTAGGGGCTGTTCTTGTTTACCGGCGGGGTTTGAATTGGCTCCTCCCGATCGTATTTCTCGAGATGAAAGATTGGCAATTTGTCTTTTCAGAGCTATCGCCCCAATAAAAATATTCTTGTGGTGAGGCCGCTGTCTTTGAGTAAAAATATAGTGAAATAACCTTCCTATTCTTTCCCCCGGACCTGCTACTAGAAGGATGTTTCACTTCTTAAAATATCCTATATACGTAGGCGGAGGAACGGAAGGGGTCAGATTTATCCCGACAGCAAGAGTAACAATACAGTTTATATAATGCTACAGCAGCAGGTATAGTAAGCAAAATCACTTTGGAAAAAGAAAAGGTGGATATGAGATAACACATACTTGGACATCTATCAGAGGAACGTCAGCAAGTGGTTGTGATAACTCATCTCCCGGACCCAGAACTTCTTGTTTCCGAGGCGAATCTATCAGTGCCCGAACTCTGAACAGCCATTGGCAAGTATCCTAATGTAGGCGGATTTGGTCAGGGAGATAAAATAGTACTTCAAGATCCATTACGTGTCCAAGGACTTTTGTTCTTCTTGGCATCTGTTATTTTTGCACAATCTTTTTGGTTCTTAAAGAAACAGTTCGAGAAGGTTCAATTGTGAAATGAATTCTAGATTCGCGGAATTGATCGATATCAAGAGTTCGTAAAAGAACCAAATTCTTGGTTGGCGATTATTTATGATCAACATTAAATTATGAAGAATCCTTTGTCTTATTTATACTCTTCTTTAAAATCTATACTATGTGGTACAAAAGGTTCCCAGCATCTCTGAAAAAAGAGTATGTAACATAGAATTTGAAAGTATTTGACTTTCATTATTTAATTCAGTTTTTTTTGTGGAGTAGTGTTTGGACCTATGTTACCTATTGACAGTTCTTCTATAGACGTATCCAAATGTTTCTATTCTAAATAGAAGAAGTCAAATTTGTCTAAATATTAGACATGGATCTGAGGGGATAATGCAGGGAAGAAAAAATTCTGAGTTATTTATGTTGCCCTAGTCTTCGACCTGGAAAGGGTGTGAAAATCCTTTTCTTGTGTCGAAACAAGGATAAGCGGATTATGATGTTTGTTAGGATTATTCCTAGTGTAGTTTCTATTTTCCTTTTCCAGATGGTATCAGAAACCTTTTACCCTACACCACCCCCTTTACGTATAATATATCCGAAGTGGTGGACAAACAAAAAAAGAGGAAATTTTATTAATTAAATAAAACTATATTATATTATGACAGCCAAGAAATTACGGTGATTCCTTCTTTCTTTAACAGAAAATGCCGATAGATACAATATGCTTAAAAGAAAAGTGGTCTGAATAAATCAATAAGTTAATTTTTCAAAAACAGTCATAAATGCTGGTTTTTGAAAAGAAAAATCCATTTTATCATTTGATTCGAAAAAATATTATGAATTCTTAGAACTCAACGGGCCCTTCCCTTCGAATCAAGACATAAACAAAGAAGGGAACTCCCGTTGAATTCTGTGGAAACTAATATTGACAACTCATTCATTCGATTACTACAGGGATGAACCCAATCCGGAATATGAACCATAAAAGAAAATACCTATTAAATAGGTGTAAGAATACCAGCTGAACACAATGGTATCGAATCATTATTGGTATGATTCATTTACCCCACTTCCCTCAGATTTCATCAAGTGGTCATGCTAGAGACATAAACAGTCATGGATAATTAAATTATGAGATCCTTCCGAATGACTGAAAATTTTATTTATTCTCTATTTGTTTTCTGATGGAAATAATTATGGAAAATAGTAGCAAGTACAAAATGAGTAATAACCCCCAGTAGAGACTGGTACGATTCAATTCAACATTTTGTTCGATTTTCGAGGTTTGATTATTGTATCGTTTCTATAATTTAGTTAAGTTTATCGTTGGATGAACTGCATTGCAACTGATCCCAAAAAAAAGACGGTAGAATTTGACTAGGCCGCGAACAGTCAACCATCGTACTGCTGCGTCTGGATAGGTTCGATCCTTCTGCTGTTCGATACACAGGGTATCCTAAACGATCCACTAAATTCATCGAGTTGTTCCAAAGGATCAAAGGCTCAGTTATTAATGGAATTTCTTGTCGGCTCTCTGTAAAATACACGTTTGGCCGAAAGGACTGGCCTATCATAAAGCTAAACCGGTGCTGACAAATAACCAACCCACAATGAATAGGGAAGTGGTAATGCCATGATGACCAGTATCGAATACTGGTAATAATATCAACAAACAGACGTTCTCCTGTCTCTTCCAGACATACTGAAACTCCACATATTCTTGTGCAGTCAAGAAGATCGATTCCGTAAAGATGGATCAGTAAATGAAAATTCACTGAAATTTCATCTTTGTGATCGATAATGTGTACCGAGAGGCGTCTTTAAATTGAATCAATTAACTTTATCTATTCTTCTGACACAGCAGCACCAATTTGGTCAGTATCAAAAGTAAGTATAAATAATTTCTTTTTCCTTCATATTTTGATGTAAAGTCATCTTCCGTTCAATGAAAATTCTTTCAAATTCAACGAAAGAATTCTCATATTCCATTTAAAGTAGATGCGAATATAAAAATTCTCTTTTCGCAGTTGTGGAAGCCGTTTTGTTGTTGGAATCCTTTTTGTAAAAGAAGAAGTTGAATATTGATGAAGAAATAAAGTAGTAGATGTTTCAGTATCAGATATTCGAAAAAAAAAGCAGAATAATTGGAATCCATAGTTGTGATGCATTGTTGTGGTCTCTAGTCCAAGGGTTCTTTCTTGATCTAGCTACAAGGATGGGGCAGTATGGAAAGATAAAATGGGGGAACCTAATAGAAATTACTAGTTTTAGAATCTAGTTGGACAAAAAAGATTTTCAAGCGATTGTGTGATAACTTTTCTTCTTCTCCATCATTCAAGATATTATGTGAATTAATATATTACTGAATCTAATGAGTTAAACTTAAATTAAAGTAAAAAGAAAAAGTTTTATAAGGTAACTGTTCAGCTTTAAAATAAAAAACGGATTCGATACAATTCAACAGAATCTAAGAAATGATCAAATTCGAAAATCGTTTTATATTTTTATTCTATAAAAAATTAAGTTTCATTTGAATGAAGTTAGACGATACAGCTCTTATTAGTTTATGGTTCCCCACCCAAGAAGTTACGGTTGATTGGAATTGCGGGATGGATAGATGTTACAGATGCTGAATCAATTTGTTACTATATCTGGCACTTTATCTTTGTTAGTGCTGTCTGGCCTATAATGATAGATGAATTAAAAACTTTTCATTCAACTTATTCTTGATGAGAAATTAGATTTTTGTCTACCCTCCTATTTTATTTTTGCAAAATTTGTGGAAACTTAGGTAAGTGCTTTTAAACATATGTATAAAAGAACATATTTTAATTAAATTTATCCCCTTCATGCTTACTATAACTAGTTATTTCGGTTTCTATTAGCGGCTTTAACTATAACCTCAGCTCTATTTATTGGTCTGAGCAAGATACGACTTATTTAAACTAAATATTTAAAATGAACAATTCATAAAAAGAAATCCTTCTATGGATAAGTGTATTCTATGTTACCCGTTAACAATTGTCAATTCTTGTTCATTGTCATTGAGATTCATGTCAATTCGGATTAATATTTAGATATCCGATATTACCTCTTTTTCTCCTTTCAAACAACTAAATATGATTGAAGTTTTCTATTTGGAATCGTGTTAGGTCTAATTCCTATTACTTTGGCTGGATTATTCGTAACTGCATATTTACAATATAGGCGGTGATCAGTTAGTACTGATTAATTAACATTAACATCTTTTTGATTGACCTCCTCCTTTCTTTAATTCACAGGCACAGGAGGTCAGAATTCATTGTGAAAGTGCTGAATGAATATTTTGTTCTAATTCGATCTAAGAAAAAAAATCACGCTCTGTGGGCCCAGGATTTGAACCTACGACATCGGGTTTTGGGGACCACGTTCTACCGAACTGAACTAAAAACTTTCTCTTATCCAGAATAGATAAGACTGTAAACAAAAGGACTCATTTCATAACCCCAATACATTTTGTATGCATATACTGGTGCATGATCAAAATCCAAGATTATGTCAATTTGAAGCGATCTCAATTGATCCTCGTTACTGCTCCTTTGAGCGGTAATAGGTAGGGATGACAGGATTTGAACCCGACATTTTGTACCCAAAACAAATGCGCTACCAAGCTGCGCCACTGTCCCTTCAATTGTTCCACAGTGTAATTGTAGAGAATTCCTGCTCTTTGTTTTCCACATGGTTGGCTCACTCCATTGATACTGCTATTTTACAGGCTCATTTCGTCTTTTTGGTGCTATCTTATTATATAATTAGTAAAGGAAAAAGACTTCTCTTATAGATTATATAGAAAATACTTATATACAATTATATACAAAATATATAAATACAGAACCCGTCGTAAAAATAAATTAGTATTTTTCGAAAATTCTCTAATTAAGAAAAGAAGGGATGTATTTTTTTTTCTATGTTTTAAGAAAAGGAAAATCTTGTTCGAATTATTGTACATTTCAATTTAGTTAGAGGAATTCTGTGCCCAACTCTAAGCAGCCCGTAACTATATATGCATCTGATCATATATGTATTATCTATTCCAACAAGTAAAACAAGAAGGGGGGTTTTTTCAATGCGAGATCTAAAAACATATCTCTGTGGCACCAGTACTAAGTACGCTATGGTTCCATGGGAGCTTTGAGTCTATTGATAGGGCCAATCGTTTTTCCCGGATGCGTTGACATTCCTTTTTTTCATTCTAGTTATTGTCATGGGAAGGAATGAAAATTAGAGTCCAATCAATATTGATGATCCCTCCCCCTCTTTTCTCTTTTCCTTTTTAGGAGCAAGGGAGGGAAGAAAGGAATAAAAAGTGGATTCAACATTCGGGCTCAAGTTCGAATTAACTGAATATTAATCATAGAGGAATGGGGGTCTAGGGCAAAGTATTGTAAGATACTTAGATTACTTCAATTTGAAATATTACCTTTAGAAAAATCGTTGTATTTTATTATGACTTTGCTTTACTATTACTTTATTTTCTTGATTTAATCTTTTACTTTTAGAGTTTGATTTCTAGTTAACTTCTATTTTTATCCTTTCTTCGTTTTGAATCAGAAGAAAATAGAAGAGTTGAGTAAATCAAAAATCCAAAAGGAGGTTCATGGCCAAGGGAAAGATGTCCGAGTAACGGTGATTTTTGAATGTACTAGTTGTGTCCGAAACAGTGTTGATAAGGTATCAAGAGGTATTTCCAGATATATTACTCAAAAGAACCGGCACAATACGCCTAATCGATTAGAATGAAAAATTCTGTCCCTATTATTACAAACATACGATTCATGGGAAACTAAAGAAATAGAAGAGCGAACCAAGTACCTGTGTCTTACCCTTTCAAGGAAGGGCAAAAAATGACATTATATATATAACATATTTAAATACAAATAATAAATCCTATTTTTAAAATCCTATTTGGGGTGATTTAAAATGAATTAAATTAAGAAATAGGATTTTAGGGATAAGGAATAAATTAAACAAACAAACCATGGATAAATCCAAGCGACCTTTTCTTAAATTCAAGCGATCTTTTCGTAGGCGTTTGCCTTCCGATTTAATCAGGGATCAGATTGATTATAGAGGAAACATGAGTTTAATTAGTCGATTTATTAGTGAACAAGGAAAAATATTATCAAGACGAGTGAATAGGTGTCCTTGAAACAGCAACGTTAATTACTCTTGCTATAAAACAAGCTCGTATTTTATCTCTGCTGTTACCTTTTCTTAGCGAACTGAGAAACAGAATTTGAAAGAACCGAGTCGACCGCTAGAACTACTGGTTTTAAAGTCCGAAATAAATAGGCTTACTTTTTCTTCACTTGAATCATAATTACAGAATCAGATTTGAGTGATCTAGATTTTAGTAATCGTGTCGTATGAAAAAAGCTGAATCGGAAAAAAAGAAATCTTGTTTTATTGAATTGAACGTGTTCATTCATTTTGACTACTTTAGCATATTTTCTCATACCCCAATGTCTACTCTGCCTTCCCGGAGTTCATTCTCCAGGGAACTCCATTAAATTATTCTGGTGGATTCTTTCCAATCTCTACTTCCTTTATGATTTCGTTCGAAATCATATAAAAGACAATTCCTATTTGATATAGCTATTTGTGCAAGTATTTTACGGTTAAGAAGCAACTGTTTCTTGTACAGATCATTGTATTAATCTACTATAACTATAGGATACTTCCCTTTCATAGTGCGTTATCCGAGTGATCTACAAACGACGAAAATCTCTCTTTTTCCTATCCCTATCCCACTGATGAGCCGAAACTAAAGCTCTTATTTTCTGTTGAGTAATAGTTCTAGTAAGCCTTGAATGAGCCCCTCGAAAGCTTGATGCAAATAAGCAATTTTTGTTCTACGTCTTCGAGCTATATATCCCGTTTAATTCTGGTCATTGAATAAATGAAACTTTGACGAATAACTAATCGATTGCCTTTCTTTCCAGTTATTCTTTTCCCCCTTCCTAGTCTATTAATAACAAAACTGATTTTTCCAATGTATAAAATCAAAATTCCAATGGCGTTGGCTACTCTAACCTTCCCGACCACGATTTTTTCTTTTTTTTTTTTAGGTATTTCACTGCGAAATAAAATTGTATTTTCCTAGGTATCAAAAGCTAGTAAATAAAAGAAATCAAAAAAGAAATCAAAATAGTGGGTTCCTTCGATTTCTATGGTTACCTAAACGGTGATCTCCTATACACGGAGCCTTTAATTTATACTTTAATTTAATAATCAAACTAATTTGATGTTATTGGGAACTTGTATAGTTCACACACTTTGGCCTCATGATTATCCAGTAATAGGTCTTTCACAATCAGATCTACCTATACAGTAACATTGATGCTGAAAGTTTGCTAGGTAGCTGACCCTTTTAGTCCGTTCTTGCCAGATTGGAGGCCTACCTTCCGTCTTTATGTTTTATGCTTTTTCCAAATAAGATTTCCTCCGCTTAATGGATAATCATTTGTTACCAATGGAGAATTTCTTATCATCTTAAAAATTCCAGGTGATTGGTTTACCAGCAAGCCGCAAACTTCATACACAATAGAAAGGATATGATAGAGTTTTTAATAATGAATGGAGTTCCTTTTTCCATCCTATCCAGCTCTGATGTACTGATCGTGAATACTGTAAAAAGTAGTTTTCTTTCTTTTGTGCCAGCTACCGATCCTAAACGAGTCGCACATACACCCTAGTACATGTTCCTCGACGCTGAGGGCACCCCCGAAGAGCAGGGGATTTCGTGACATTTCTGATTGGCTGTCTTGTATTTCAATAATTTGTTTAATAGTTGGCATGTTGAATCGTATACATAATATGATGGGTTGGTTTAGATTGATCCTAACCGAATGATGATGAATTACTTCTATTTAATAGAATATTCAATTCGAAGATAAAATCTCAAATCACAGATTTGCGGGAAATCCATGTTATTTTCATTGAACCGCTACAAGATCAACGTTCATAGCTTGGAGGCTTCTGTTGCTGACATAAAAACATCTCTTTCCAAATCTTCGGATACAACCCATAAGGGTTTGCCAGTTCTTGTACATAAACCCTTGTGAGGGTTTCACGCAGTTTCAGCAGTTCTGCCGCCTCCAGGATAAATTCACCTACTTGTGTGATAATAACCAGTACCAGGTTGATGCATCTTACTGATGATATAACAAAGAAAAGCTTCCCCTATCTCGCATGGTAACAAGAAAGAGATAAAGAATAGAAAAAAAAAGATAGAATTGAACAACCGTACGGGCATCTTTTGTGCATACGGCTCTACAAGAGAATTGACTGTATCATTTCTATTGAAGAAGAAGACTGGAGATATCAGACTCAGATGGGTAAATAATCAAATTGCCATCCTTCCTTTCTTAGGAGTTAAAAAATACTATGATGGCTCCGTTGCTTCTTTATATATTTATTTTTCTTTTTTGTCTGTGATTCAACAATCCCAAAGTTTCTTTTTAATCCGTCAAATAAGGAAAAAAATCTTTTTTTTTTTCGTACTCTTTCATAACATAAATATTGTTAAAAACTCTCCCAGCATGAAACCAAAAGTTCGACGCTGAACTGAACTCCCGATAGATAAGAAAAAAATCTGGAAATACCTTATCTCCATACTACTCTCTCGATACAGAATCCTAATGTTTTGAACAAAAAAAACAATACAAAAAATTTCTCATATCGAATTCAGTGCCATGCTATTTTTACTTAGTATTCATATGGCGAAGGCATCGAATCTTCCTTTTTTCTCTCAAATAAAAAACCCCCATTGGCGCCAAGCGTGAGGGAATGCTATACGTTTGGTAATTTCTCCTCCGACCAGGATAAAAGATCACATTGGGCTTGGCTAATCCTAATGCATGCTGTGTGGACATCTGGTCGCACAAATTGCTAGTATCATAGTAAGCCACTCCAGGTAGTACCCAGCCCCAGGAGAGTTTATAAACAAATACAGCTCTTTGGTCTGTCTCGATACTGAGATATACCATAGAGCAATAAGTTGATTCAGCTCGCTAGTAATCCATGGCCTAAAAGTAATCTTTCTCGATAAAGTCGGTTGATTAGGATAAAATTGTATCCCTTAGGAACCGTACATGCGCCAACACGATGCATACGGTTCAAAAAAATTGTGAATCAATGCATAGATTCCAGTCCTCTTTGCTTTTTCCTGAAAAGTTCTTTTTCACTGAAAGGGCTTTTCTTCGATTTCAATAAAGACGAGTTTTGATTCCTTACTTTTTTATATTTTCGATTTTCATTATAAATTAGAAGTTATAAGAAAAGGGTCATTAAAACTTACATCAGATTACCACTACTTCTCATTGATGTATTCTTTCATCGAGATTTAATCCAAACCGCGATGGTATTTTCTTGTTCCTGAATGGGTCTGTTTCATCTTTTAGGTTTATGCTCTACTCCGGGTAAAGATCCGCCCGATTTGGATTTGTACATAGGACAAATGCTCCCATTACCATTTCTTTTTTTATTTCTTTTTTCAATCCATTTTATACAAGTATTTATTAGAGTTGAGATAACTTTGCTTGACAATTAGGATCTTTTTCCAAAGAAAAAATAGGAATAGCAATCATGATATCTTACCAATCCAATTGATTTTTCTGTGAAACTATGGATACTTCATTTTTAGTTCAACCAAGCCAACCATAAATTATTCCTAATTGATAATAGTAATATGAATCCCCTCAAAAATGGATCTAATTGCACTTCACGCTCCAAATTTTTGATGATTTAATTTATCTTTCTTGGGCGAAACGGGGGATATCTCGATCGGGGAGAGAACGGGGAAATACCATATGACCCAATATATCTGACAAGTCGCACTATATATCAACTAAGATGACTCTACCTCCCGGAGTTCGGAAAGGAACTTTTGGGACCTGTGGCATTAAATGAAAGAAAGAACTGAATACTATATTTCACTTTGAGGTGGAAACGTTCAACAATTTTTTTGTTGTCTTTATAATATTCATATTGGTTTTTATCGTATTTATTTTATCCATAGATTCTAAAAATTCATAAAAGAAAGACGGAATGAATAAACTCAAATTATTACGAATAGGTCTTTCTATGATAAATAAGTATGGACTCATTCGCTCGTGAAAAAATGTCTGGATCAGCTCCCATTGCGGTTGGTACTTATCGAGTGCCGAATAAATCTGCTGTACTCTCTTTGTTCCTACGAACAGAATTGTTCCATTATTACCAACAGAATAGACACCCTTGTTCGGAAATAATCGACTGAACAAGAGTGGTCCATAGGATAGTCATATTACGCAGTCTTTTCCAATGCAAGCCCACGTAGTGTCCATTTTATCTTTGATATAAGGGTATTTCCATGGGTTTGCCTTAAGTGTCAGTATTCATCTCAATTAGTGAATAGTCCAAGATAGGTTTGCTTTCTGTTCATATAATGCATACAGCTCTGGTTGCTGGGTGGGCCGGTTCGATGGCTCTGTATGAATTAGCGGTTTTTGATCCTTCTGATCCTATTCTTGATCATCTTGGAACAGGGTATGTTCGTTATACCCTTCATGACTCTGTTTAGAATAACCAATTCATGGGGCGGTTGAGTATCACAGGAGGGCTATGTGTGAATCAGGTATTGGAGTTACGAAGGTGTAGCTGGAGCACATATTGTGTTTTCTGGCTTATGCTTTTTGGCAGCTATCTGGCATTGGGTGTATTGGGATCTAGAAATATTTTGTGAGATGAACGTACCAGGAAAACCCTCTTTGGTTTACCAAGGTCACTTTGGAATTCATTTATTTCTATCGAGGTGGCTTGCTTTGGTTTTGGTGCATTTCATCTTAACAGGCTTGTATGGTCCCGGAATATGGGTGTCCGATCCTTATGGACTAACGGGAAAAGTACAACCTGTAGATAGCGTGGGGTGTGGAAGGTTTTGATCCGTACAGGAAAACCCTCTTTGGATTTACCAAAGATCTTTGGAATTCATTTATTTCTATCAGGGGTGGCTTGCTTTGGTTTTGGTGCATTTCATGTAACAGGATTGTATGGTCCCAGAATATGGGTGTCCGATCCTTATGGACTAACGGGAAAAGTACAACCTGTAAATCCAGCGTGGGGTGTGGAAGGTTTTGATCCGTTTGTTCCAAGAGGAATAGCCTCTCATCATATTGCAGCAGGAACATTGGGCATATTAGCGGGCCTATTCCATCTTAGCATCCGTCCACCACAACGTCTATACAAAGGATTGCGTATGGGAAATATTGAAACCGTCCTTTCCAGTAGTATCGCTGCTGTCTTTTTTGCAGCTTTTGTTGTTGTCGAAACTATGTGGTATGGTTCGGCAACTACCCCGATTGAATTATTTGGGCCCACTCGTTATCAATGGGATCAGGGGTACTTCCAGCAAGAAATATATCGAAGA
>JACEIK010017443.1:0-12479 GCA_018107945.1 Datura stramonium
TGCTACACTTCTTGACTGCTCACCATGGGTCTTACCATGACTCGTGGGGTCACCTAACGAGTCATCCCATGACTCGTTCTGTGGAAAAAAAATTCATCTTCTGTCTGAATTCTTTCTTTATGTTTGGAATTCGATCTTAGGAACTTTCGGGGTGTTATAATATCTCCCTCTTGGGAACATTCGTCCTCGAATGTTTTCCAATCACACTAGAAGAAGGGAAGTAGCTGATATCTCAAATATCGAACAATCACGAATGAAACTGATGGAGTATCTGACTGTGGGATAATCTTACATATCTGAACTGAACATCGAATTTGTACATGCATGCTAAGACATGGGAGTGATTGAAAGACATAAAACTGCCAAAGAACTAAATAAAAAACTGAAAAGAATCCTCTCCCCCTAAGTGACATTGAGCTAGTGCAAACTGAGTCATTATTCACAAATCGATTTCTGATACTGGGCTAGAATTCATAATATCCGGTCTAACTGTAAGTCAAGGACCCATGTGCACGAATCATTCATTTCATACAAAACTGAACAGATACATGAGACAACCTTATTCTATTGGGCTGTTAAAGCAGCTTCTACAGACTGAATTCGAGCTGAACATACTGGAAGGCATGAGTTGACACATAGCTGATTCATAGCATCAAGATGAGCCCAAAGGATTCATAGAGTAAGACCGGCGTCGCTTCCTAAAGAGGTTATCTAGAAATTCTGGGAGTCTGCACATAGAGATGGGCATAACTTAACTTCAATTGTATTATAAGAGAGGTTATTCAAACCTGAAGAGATTGACATATCGCGCCCATTAGGGTGGGAACTCTCCCACTAGCATATTCAAGATCCGACTAGTTTCACATACTTACCATCTCCCCCTTAGCTTAAAGCCATCATTCTAAGGATCCTGAATCTTTCTTAAGGTCGAGACTGATTCACTAACTCCTAGCTTCCCTTTCATTTCTAACCTTCATTGCAAGCCTTACACTAACCGCTATTCATGTCCCACAGCGACAACCTCTTCTCAACAACAATCACAGAGCTTCTTATTCAATACTAGGGTTCGGGTCTAGCTAAATATAAAGAGTAACACAAGATTAAAAACATACCTATGGCCACTACTGGCGACTTTCCCCTATCCTGGTGTACTGCTACGACACATAAGCGATTTTGACGACGCTCGCCACCTGGGTTATATGATGCACCCTACTGAAATGGAAGGGCTATCAGAGCTACTGAAGAGGTGGCTGAGGATATACTCTCGCCTCGCTTAACTACTACGCAATCTAGATGCTTATGGCCCGACTTACCACACCAAAAACAAATATTTGATTAGGCCATACATTCTCCCAAGTGGTGCTTCCCACTGGTACACAACGGAAATGTAATCTCTCTTACTATAGGTTTGTATGGAGAACTGACTGTCAAAAATGCTGGGGCTAACGATTTCTACTGGGAATGTGAGCGGTGTCCACCACTCGTCCTATGCGAATAAAACTCTAAATCTCTTATGCTATCCCTCTTGGACTCTCTCTCCTTTTCCTTCACCTGCTCCACCTTCATTTTTTTAGCGAATACCACCAAACGTGGAAAGTCTATATCCCTGTGCAACATGGCAGTCCTGCACTGTTTAACCAAGGAGTCTGACACCCCGTTCACGAACCTGCTCACCCGGGCCCTCTGGTTGACTATCATCTCCAGTGCATACTTGGATAACCGGGTAAATTCCAATGTGTACTCCTGGACAGTCATGTCATTCTATTTCAAGTTGATGAATTCCACCACCTTTGCCTCTCTCAACTCTCTAGGGAAAAACCTGTCCAGAAACGCAGTCGTAAATTCATCCCAAACTACGGCGCCTTCTCCAATTCTTCGACTGTCCCTCCACTGAAAAAACCATATATAAGCGACTCCTTTCAGCTGGTAGGAGATTATGTCTGCGCTCTCATCTCTCGTAACCCCCATGATTTGGGTAATTTTCAAAATCTTTTCCAAAAGTTCATACGGGTCCTTGTCTACCTTTGACCCCAAGAATTCTGATGGGTTCATCCTGAGGAAATCTCTTACCCTTGCAGCCGCTACATTCCCATTCTGGGGAACACGACCGATTTCCTACTGAATAATTTGGGCGTTCATGGCCTTTCCCAATATATAAAGGGTTTCCCGAAACTCGACATGAGTAACATGGTCATCCATTGGGTTCGCCTGGGCTGGTGGCACCTGCGGGCGGCCATTACCATTTCTTCTTCCATTTTCTCGTCTGGAGGAATAATCTGCGAGTGTGTAAAGCATTAGTCAGGGGAGAAACTGTTAAAATTTCATACTCTATGCACGATAAGAATCATGAACAAAGGGGACATTCCTAAAACATCTCGTAGCCTCTTCTTAATAAGTGTGGCGCGCTTCACACCCATGAAGAAGACTCTACATAACGCGACTTTTAGAAACCCTAGGACACTCTAAACCTTTGCTCTGATACCAAGTTTGTCACGACCCGAGTTTACACCTTAGTCATAACACAGGACAAGGAACCCCGAAAGGCTCCAAGTCAACCCATGGCATAATCATAGCATAACACTTAATAATATAAATAGCTAAAAAACATAACTGAGCGAAAGCTAGCTTTAAGAGCCAAGGTACAACTTAAGAACATAATCTAGCAAAAGCATAATACATAGACTGAATCTGATTACACGTGTCTAAAAGCCTCTACTAAACTTATGAGTTGTTGGGACAGGTCCCCAGCTAACTCTGAAAGTCTAAAAACAAAAATACAACTGAATAAGAACATAGACCTCGTCGTCGATACATGAGGACTCACCACAATCCGCTGAGATGGAGGGAGGAGTGTGTCTACCCGCGGGGCTGAGTCTGGATACCTGAATCTATATCATGAAATGATATAGCACATAAAGTATGCAGTCAGTGTTTGCAATGTACTGAGCATGCGGGCAAACGCAAACAACTAAATGTACAAGTATGCAAGAAGGAAATAACTAAGTACATCGACATATAACTGGTTTTGAATGCAACAATCCTCTTCTAAATCATATACACATAAATACATGAAACCTTTATTTGGACCTCATATTTCAATACATCATCACACTCATGCATAAGGGACAAGTACTGAACATTTATTGAGAGCCGAAGCTGAGGCTAGAATCACATACTATATTGGATACCTGTTGATAACTGAGTCTGCATTTCATTATATTATATATGTTCTAAATGGAAGTCCAAATCATACAAAACTGAGCCATATTTATAACAAATTAAGGAGTCATTCTATGCTATAGAGAGTCCCAACTAAACTAAGGGAATCATTACATGCTATGGAGAGTCCCGACTAAGCTAAGAAGTCGTTCTCTACTATGGAGAATCCCGATTGAACTAGGGAGTCATTCTCTGTTATGGAGAATCTCAACTAAATTAGGAGGTCAATCTCTGCTATAGAGAGTCCCGTCTAAACTAGGGAGTCATTCTCTGCTATGGAGAGTCCCGAGATGACCAAGGGAAACATTCTCGGCTATGGATAGTCCCTAGCTGACAAGAACATAAGGAGTTCTGATTTGATATTATACATCTGGTCGAGCTGACAAGAACATAAGGAGTTCTGATTTGATATTATACACCTGGTCTATGCTACTACAACTAATCAGAAACATGAACATTTACTAGTTTCATCATATGACATTTATTTATAAAGGGATTAGGGCTACTTTTTACTAACAAAAAGCCCGACATTCTTAAATATCATTCTCATGCTTTATCATCATATCTCATATCGTCATAGTGCTAAATAATCATTTATTTCACACATCACACATTTATGAACATCCATAAATTCTTATCATACTTAAAACACCCCCACAACATTCAAGTTCCGAGTTCATAATGTACAACATATAATAGAGGTCATGTAGGATCCATAGGTCAATTTTACACTGTAACGTAGATACATTGTTTCATATATTTAGATTTATGGAAAGCCCATACACTTAATTCATACCATAAAAATTTGAAAAAAGATCACGGGAGAAACATACATTTTCATTTCACAGAACCCATTTCAAAATTTACTCCAATTCATTAGAAAGGTTCAATAATTATGCTATTATCATAGGTTTACCACATACCCACTATAGCTTCATCAAAACATAATGAAAACACATATTTACTTTCAATTGATCAAGCCCATAAACCCTAATCTCAGCTCAACATATTTATCAAACAGTATATCCTAATTTTTAGGGGAATTCTTACAATCTTCACATATTTTAAACATGGATACGATTTGTTGATATAATAGAGTGGACAATAATAAAATCCCAATCGGCTTTTAAGTCATCTCATGAAGAACATTATATAACCATGCATTTTCACCATCTAACACATAATTAAAGATACTCAAATAATTTCATAATCATAATTAACTTATAATCCTAATGGGTCTTAAAATTCGAAGAAGACATAGAAGAAATCACCCATCAATCAAAATCCTAGGTCATGCTTTTCTAGAATAATTGAAATCGGGTTTTTGATAAAAAAAAATTGGGGCACAAGGATGGAAGAATATCCTTGTTGATGAACCCACATACTTGGTAGGAGAAATTCCGCTCGAAATTACACATTGAAGCCTTGAGGAAACCCTTGGTTGAATCCTTGATCTTGAGAGAGAGGAAAAAGAAGAGTTTTGAGAGTTATTTTTGATAGATGAGGTTTTTGGGTAGTTAACCCTTTAAAAACGTCCCATACCATTCTCAAAATGACGTAGTGTAAGAGTTAGAAGCCTATAATTTTTATGAAAACACCCCTGGAAAAATGTAGGAAAATTCCACCTGACAGTCTCTATGGGGCACTCCACAAGTCGTGGGGAGGACAACAACTCACGGGGATATGTCGTGGAGTACACTGGATGACTTCTCAAAATTCCCTCGACTTAGTCGATGATTCACTTCATAAGTTTTGGTCTGCCATGACGACTCGTGGCAATCTTCCACCATCCCCACCCTGGGACCCCATCCTAGAACTCTAGACATAACCTAATGGTCGACTTAACGAGTCATTGCAAATAATCACGATTTGTTGGGACGTCCATTTCAACTGAATCCCACGATTCCCTGCCTCTCCTTCCCACGACTCCCTTGACTAGTTACCTAACACGATGAATCGTCAGGTCGTTCGTGGTCATTTGACCTACTACACCTCTTGACTGCTTCCCACGAGTCTGACCACTACTCTTGGGGTCACCTAACGAGTCATCCCACGACTCATTCTGTGGAAAAAGTTTCCACCTTCTTTCTAAATTCTTTATTTAAGTCTGGAATCTGATCTTAGGAACTTTTGGGGTGTTACAGGAACTGAGTAGAGCGTTGAAGAGGGTTTTAGTACCTGATGTCGTAACTGAACTGGAAGGGAATAAGTGTTTGTATCTTGCCATCATATCTTTTTTGGCTTCCCACGTAGCTCCTTCTACATGTTGATTTCTCCGCAAGACTTTGATTGAAGCTACCTCCTTATTCCTCAGCTTAGGAACCTAATGGTCAAGGATCTGAACTGGGACCTCTTCGTAAGCGAGACTATCTCTCACTCCCACACTGTCCAATGGCACAACTGAAGTTGGATCACCGATGCACATCTTCAATATTGACACATGGAATACTGGGTGCTCATATGCCAATTCTGAAGATAATTCCACCTCATAGGCTACTTTGCCAATTCTCTTCAGAATTCTATAGGGTCCCACATATTTCAGACTGAGTTTTCCTTTCTTCCCATATCACATCACTCCCTTCATGGGTGAAATTTTCAGATAAACCCTATCATCCACTATAACTCCAATTCTCTTCTCCTCACATCGGCATAATATTTATGATGGCTCTGAGCTGTTTTCAATCTTTCTCTGATGAGCCATACTTTCTGCATAGCTTCATGAACTGAGTCTGGCCCGATTAGAGTAGCTTCACTAACCTCAAACCACCTGATAAGAGATCTATACCTCCTACCATACAATGCCTCAAATGGGGCCATCTGGATAAGGGAGTGGTAGCTGTTGTTGTATGCAAATTCGATGAGAGGCAAGTAATCATCCCAACTGCCCTTGAAATCTATCACGCACACCATCAACATATCTTCTAGGGTCTGAATAGTCCACTCAGCATGTCCATCTATCCGTGGTGAAAAGATGTGTTGAGTTGTACCTGGGTACTAAGTCCCTTCTAAAAGGACTTCCAAAAGTGAGTGGTGAACTCGGTACCTCTATTTGAGATAATGGATAAGGACACCCCATGAAGCCGGACTAACTTCTGGATATAAAGCCTAGCATAGTCCCCAGTTGAGTCTGTAGTTTTAACTGGGAGGAAGTGTGTTGACTTAGTCATCTGGTCTACTACCACCCAGATTGAATCATGCTGCCGATGGGTCTGAGGTAGAACCGTAATAAAGTCTATATTTACTTCTTCCCACCTCCCGGTCTTTGGTGTTCTACTTTGACTTGCTGGAAGTTCGGGCACTTAGCTACAAATTCAGCTATGTCTCTCTTCATGCCGTTCCACCAGTAAATATCCCGCAAATCACGATACATCTTGGTAGCACTAGGGTGGATGGAATATCTCAAACAGTGTGCTTCAACCAGTATCTTCTATCTCAAATCCCCCACATATGGTACGCACAATCTACCCTAGTAATGGAGTACACCATTTCCCCCTTTGGAGAAAGTCTCCATTTCTTTTCTGAGAACTGCCTCCTTCAGTTTAAGTGGTACGGGATCTTCATCCTGCCTTCATTTAACTTCAACTACCAATGAGGAATCTGATCCACTCTGCACAACTACTCCACCCTCAGCTGTATCAACCAACTGCACTCCCAACCGAGCCGACCTGTGGATATCCTTTGCCAGCTCCTTTTTGCCTTCGTCAACATGAACCACGCTCCCCAAAGACACTCATCTTAGGGCATTAGCCACCACATTGGCTTTGCCCGGGTAATACAACACGCTTATGTCATATACCTTTAGTAGCTCCAACCACCTTCTCTAACAAAGGTTTAGATCTTTCTAACTGAACACATACTGAATGCTTTTGTGATCAGTGAAACCATCCACGTGAGCCTTGTACTGGTAGTGTGTCCATATTTTCAACGCAATCACCACCGGCGCCAACTCAAGGTCATGAATCAAATATTTATATTCATGGACCTTGAGCTATTTTGAGGTGTAGGCTATCAGCTTCCCTAGTTGCATCAGAACGCAAGCAAGTCCAACTATGGAAGCGTCGCAATACACTACAAACCCATCGGTTCCTTCTAGCAAGGTCAACACTGGAGCAGTAGTGAGTCGAGTTTTTAACTCTTTGAAACTCTTCTCACACACATTTGACCACTAAAATTTCACCTTCTTCTGAGTTATCCTAGTTAGAGGGGATGTTATAGAGGAAAAGCCTTCCATAAAGCGTCGATAATAACCGGCTTGACCCAAGAAAATTCTGATTTCGGTTGCAGAGGTAGGTTTGGGCCAGTCTTTCACTGCTTCTATCTTTTGAGGATCTACCTGAATACCCTCACCGAAGACCATATGACCCAGGAAAGTCACGGACTTCAACCAGATTCACATTTGCTGAACTTGGTGAACAACTGGAAGTCTGTGAGTGTCTGAAGCACTATCCCCAGGTGATTAGTATGCTCTTCCTCATTTCTGGAGTATACTAGAATATCATCGATAAATACAATGATGAACATGTCTAGATACTGCTTGAAAAATTTGTTCATCAGGTCCATAAAATGGGGAGGGGGGGCATTTTTGAGTCCAAAGGACATAACCACGAACTTGTAGCGACCGTACCAAGTCCTGGAAGTTGTTTTCGATATGTCACACTCTCTAACCCATAGCTGATGATAGCCCGACCTGATATCTATCTTGGAGAAACAGCTGGCTCCCTAAAGCTAGTCAAACAAGTCATCAATCCTGGGTAGGGGATACCTGTTCTTGACTGTGACCTTGTTCAATTGATGGTAATCGAGGGTGCCGTCTTTCTTTCGCACGAATAGTATTGGAGCACCCCAAGGAGAGATGCTGGGTCTAATAAAACCTTTATCAAGAAGTTATTTTAGCTACTCCTTCAACTCCTTAAGCTCAGCTGGAGACATTCTATAAGGAGGGATAGAGATGGGTTTAGTATCTGGAAGAAGTTCTTTACCGAAGTCTATTTCCCGCTCAGGAGGGACTCCGGGAAGATCTTCGGAAAACACATTAGGGAAATCACTTACAACTGGGATTGACTGGCTAGTTGGGGTCTCAGAGCTGGAATCTTTCACCTGAACTAAATAATAAATGCACCCTTTGGAAATAAGCTTTCTGGCCTTAAAGTAGGAAATAAACCGACCCTTAGGCACTGAACTACTACCCGTCCACTCTAAAGCTGGCTCATTCGGGAACTGAAACTTGAAGACCCTATTCTACAATCGACTGAGGCATAACCAGAGTGTAACCAATCGATTCAAAGAATGAGGTCGAAGTCAACCATGTATAACTCTACAAGATCGGCTGGAATGACTTTATTGAAAATTGAGACTGGGCAGTTTTTATACACCTGGCTGGCTCTAACTGACTCGCCAATTGAGGTGGAGACTGAGAATGGTTCTGAGAGGACCTATGGACTGATATTAAATTGGACTACTACATATGGTGTCACGAATGAAAGTATGGCTCCTAGATCTAGTAAGACATAAACGTCTAGATGAAAAAGGTGTGACATACCCGTGACCACATCAGGTGAACTCTCCTGATCCTGATGAGAATACAATACACAAAAATGGTTTTGGCACTAGCGGCATCCATACCTGAAGTGTTGGCTTGCTAAGCTGATCGGCCTATTGGAGCTGTTTAGGTAGTGGATCGTGAAATTCACCGTCTTTCCAAAGGGAATTCTTTAAGCTAATGACCATGCTATCCACAACCAAAATATCCCTCTCGACCCTAAAGATACTCTCTTGGATGGTTCTTGACACACTTAGGGCAAGCTGGGTAGAGATTACTGGCACTGAAGCTCGGGTACTGAGAGCCAGGTGCTCCACCTCTCCGATCCTTGTGGGACCAAAAAGTAGGGGCGCTGGCTGAACTGGGTGATGGAGCCCTCTACTGCTGCTGCTGCGGGCGGCTACTACCGTCGGATATTTTTTCTCCTGCTCTAGATATTTTAATTTTTCTGCCTCAATTTGTTGGGCATGAACTATGAGGCTTGAGAGATCGATGTCCTTGATGAGCATTATTGTCCTGCACTCTTTAACGATCAAATTTGAAACTCCATTAACGAACTTCATCATGTGAGACCTTGGCTCGATTACTATCTCTAGAGCATATTTATACAACCTGGTGAACTCCAGTGCATATACTTCTATTATTCTATTTCCCTGCTTCAGGTTCATGAATTCTGCCACTTTCACCTCCCTGAGGTCCTAATGGAAGAATCTATCTAGGAAGGTTGTAATGAACTCCTCCCATTCCATCAATCCTGATCCCTATGGTTTTCCCTCCTTCAATTGTTCGTACCAGATCTGGGCTACCCCTTTCGGCTGGTAGGCAGCCAAGTCGGCACTTTTCTAGATACTGACACCCATGATCTAGGTGATCTTTCTAATCTCATCCATGAACTCCTGTGGGTCCTCTCCCACCTTAGATCTGTGGAAATCTTGAGAGTTCATCCGAGTGAATTCTCGAACTCGAGCAGCTGTTGCGGACCCATTATTTTTTATCGAAACCACCTGCTGGTTCACCTGATTGGTAATTGTCTGTGCGAGCGGCTGGATAGCCGCCTTGAATTCTGCGGTGGAAACTGAGTCATAGTGAGGGGCTGTTGGAGCTGGTAAGGAAGGTTGGTAAGAGTTACCGACCTTTCTTCCATTACCACATCGCGAAGGCATGATTCACTAAAACAAAGCAGAGCACGAGTTAGGAGAATGATTCTGGAATGGAATTTCAATGCACGATAAAGAGAATGAACAAAAGGGAGTTTTCCTAATAACATCTCGTAGCCTCCTCGTCATAAGTGCGGCGCGCTTCACACCCATGAAAAGGACTGTACTCGATGCGACTCTCAGACATCCGAGGATACTCCAAACCTAGTGCTTTTAAACAAAGTTTGTCACGCCTCGAGTCTACACCCTGGATGGGAGAAGGTACTTGGAGTCACAAGTAACTCTATGTCAACCTATGGTCTATCATAACACTGACATTCTGAGTAACTATAAATAGTGAATGCTTTAAATTGATATTACAAAACATTTATGAAAATAAAGCTGAATCATAAAGTTTAAAAACAACTAAAATAATACTGAAAGTTTGAAACCATGTTTGTGTCTGAACGCCAACTACAACTGAAGAGTTTTTGGGACAGGTCCCCAGCTAACTCTAAATCCAAATAATTGAAAGAGTAGGTCTCTTCTGAAATCGAACTGCTAACAAGGCTGAGACTGAGATCCTGTAGCTATATCGTAAAATGATACAACATAACAGATATGCATCATTACTTTGAATGTACTGAGTAAGTGAGAGAAACCATACACGAGGAATAGAAATTCTAAACTGAAAAGACACGCAATGACCAACTAAAACTGCTAAAACTGAATAACTGTAATAAATTAAGATGGTCTAAATGTCCCTGTCTGATGGTCAAGGACATGCCCTAAATTTGAGATACTAATCTAAAATACTGCATTGAACTTATCTGAACTGACTAATCATAGACTGAACTGAGCTAACCAGTGGGAGAGTCTATAACCAACATATAACCATGTGAGCTAGACGCAGAGTCCGATGTATACACCCCATCAGTAGGACCAAATATTCCTTGCCAGGGTATAGAGGCATGAAGTGGGTGATCATAGTTCTGGGGCCATGAGGCTAATAAAATATAACCTATGGTGGCAATGTAGTTCTGGGAGCCTGGGTGCGCTGGAACCCCGATTCGCTCGGTGCTAAGTCCTACTCCCACTAGATAGTCCTAGACTGACTACTAAGCTGATAGCTTAAAACTGGGGCCCAAGAATAAGTTAGGAATAACTATCTGGAAGCACCCTAAGAGTCTAATTGAACCAAATTCTGTAACTGGGTTCTATGACTTGTCAGAGCTGCTTATTTGGAAGTGTCGTAACCGTCTAAAGAACAAAATGTAATATGAAGTTGGGGTCCTAAGGATGGTTAGAGATGCTTATCTAAAAGTGTCATGACCGCCTAAAGAACCACTAAAACTGATACTTAGTCTAGATCTAATAATTGGGAGGCACCACTGACACCTCAAGAGTTTCTGTAGTCAAACTAATCAGCTGACATTTCTATCTAACACTGAGTATTCTAACATTCTGACTGAAAATGAACTGACATAAATCTGACAGATATTTCAAGACAACTAACAATATAAGAATCACCAACACTGATAGAATTAATTTTTTTTTTGATATTTAATCACTTATGCAAGACTCTAGTTTTTATGAATTCAAGAACTAGGGCTAGAATTCACTTTACAAGAAAAAGAAACAACATAGTCACAAACTGGTTGAAAAATATCTACAATTAACATAAGCAATATTCCACATGAATTAACTGAAGTCTGACATGTAATTTCTTTCACGGCTAGAACTCATAAAGAAGACAGGAAGATTTTTGGGGACACAAGGGAAGAACTATTCCCTTGTTGAATTTCCACATACCTAGTGATGGGAATCCCTAAGATAATTACATGAAAAATCTGAGAAGGATCAATATCCCTAATTTCTGCTCTAAACCTTTCTAAGAGAAACTTTATGTTCAACTGATGAAGAGATGGGAAAAAAATGAGAGCAACCGTCAGTTTTCCCCTCTAAAACCCCTGCTTGGACCCAAAACGACGTAGTTTAGGACTAAGTAGGTGGATATTACAAAATTAACCCTGGGAATTAAATCTTAAAACTAGCCGATAGGGTCCCAATGGGTCACTCAATGAGTCATTGGTTGAGACCACGACTCATTAGGACCTATCATTGGTTCCACTGCCTGGGACGAGAAGACACTGGATATGGTAACGAGGGTCACCATGACTCATTGGATGAACCAACGGGTCATTGGTTCCTCCCATGGCCACTGGACAAGGAAAAACTGGTAGGCTAGGCAACAGGTGACACAACAACTCGTTGGATGAACCAACGGGTCGTCGTGTCCAGTCGTTAGGTTCACTAGAAAGATTTTCTAATAATATCTAAGTTGACACAATGGATGCTGACAATGACTCATTTTGGGAAACGACGAGTTGTTGTTTCCTCTCATCTTCACTGGAAGGGGATTTAAGGGATTTCACCCGACGACTCTCACAATGGGTCGTTGTTTCTAACCATGACTCGTTGGTTGAGTCGTGGGGTCCTGGAAAGGATTTCTGAGCTGGGGAAACTATGACTGACATAATGAGTCGTTCCTTGTCTCATGGGTTCCCGAGAGACCAATACATGCT
>JACEIK010017444.1:876-12474 GCA_018107945.1 Datura stramonium
CTAGCAGAGAGGGTGATTAGACTAGCAGAGGCGGAGGTCAGACCAATAGAGGTGGTGTACATCCTGACAGAGGCGTGTCACAGGCAGGCGACTAAGATCATTTCTATGCTTTTTAGTGTAGGCATGAGCCAAAGGCTTCAGACGCAGTTATCACAGGTTCCATTCTTGTTTATGACCACATGGAGGCTACTTTATATGATTTTTGTTCTACTTTTTTGTTTGTGTTTATTTATTTTGGTATGGGCTTGAGCCCAGTATGTGATGTACTTGATACTCCGATTCATGTCTCTACTCCCATTGGTGATTATGTTATTATTGATAGAGTCTATCATGCCTGTTCGGTGGAATTCATGAGGTATAAAACCCAAGTAGATTTGGTGATCCTAGACATGGTGATTTCTAATGTTATAATTGGAAAGAATTGGTTGTCTCCTTACCATGCTATTCTGGACTGTCATATGTAACACCCCAAAAAGTTGCCAAGATCAAATCCAAGACATAAAGCAGAAAACTAGTAAAAGTTGTACTTATTCCACAGGATGAGTTCACACCACGAGTTGTGGTGAGGAAGGATGACTCGCGAGTGCTATCTGTGGTGATCCAAATGTAGTCCAAGAATCAAAGTCAGTCCATACACAATGAGTCATAGGATGACTCGTGGTACATAACATGACTCATCATGTTAGTTTATGGCGAGTAGTCCGGCAAATGTTCAATTTTATTCTAGGGACCACGAGAGTAGACCATGAATTGTGGTACCAGACCACAACCCGTCCTGTCTGGTCATGGGATATGAATAAAAAAGTGTTCAAAATCTAATACAATGATCACGAGAGGACACCATGAGCAATGATGTCAAGGATGGATCGTGCTGTCTAGGCATAATGTAGGGTTCAAAAAGTGATCGAGTTGCTTCAATAAGCACGAATTCATACCACGATCCATGGTAGGACACCACGAGTCGTGGTATGACTCATTGGCACTGGGCAACAATTTTTCAGTATGTTTTTTTAGGGGTATTTTCATAACTTTCTAAGATTCTAATTCCTAAACAAGGTCACTTTGGGTTTTATTAAGATGTTTTAATAGACTATTACTGCATCCATTCTCATAAAAATGATCATCCAAGGAAATCCCACCTCTCAATTTTTCAACAAGACCTAGGGTTCTCTTCCCTAATTCTTGGGTTCTCAATAAATAGTCAAGACAAGAGGAGGTTGCTTAGATTGTAAGCACCTTCCACCTCTGTAATACCATAAAATCCCTAAGATCATACCCCAGGGTTGAAACAGAGAAAATAGGAAAAAATCTGCATCTGGTCTCAAAATGAGTCATCAAATCACCCATCATTTACATAACGAGTCATTAAGTGACTCGTCGTTTTGCTAACAAGTCGACAAATCCCCCATCATTTGTAAAGATCAGAATACCTCCTAACGAGTCAGCAAACGACTCATCATTTGCTTAACAAGTTGTTAAGTGACTCATCGTTTTACTAACGAGTCGGCAAATCACCCATCATTTGTAAAGATCAGAATATCCCCTAATCACCCATCATTTGTAAAGATCAGAATATCCCCTAATCACTCAGCAAATCCTAACGAATCGTTAAGTGACCCATGGTTTGAGAAGTAGTGGGAAATTCCAATGTACATCACAAACTAAGCAAATGACTCGTCATTTGCCTAAAGAGCCATTAAGTTACCCGTGGTTTGAGCAGCAGTGGGAAATTTCAGTGTACATCATGACTAAGAAAATGACTCATTATTTGCCTAACGAGTCATTAAGTGACCCGTGGTTTGAGCAGCAGTGTGAAATTCCAGTGTACTTCACTGACTAAGCAAACGAGTCGTCATTTGCAGGCACTGCGGAAAGAACCACCTAGGAAGGTTCTTAATGGGGTCAGATGTTTTCTTCTATTATGGACAACTCAATCACAAAAACAGAGATTGCCTAGCAGCCAAGTGGGATGGCCAGAGAGGTCATGCCCAGGCCACCCCTTCAGCAGCACCGTCCAGTTTGCTAGCTAGATAAGAGTATGGTGGGAATGACTCGGATATGTGTTTGATTGGAAGGGATGCTTGTTTCGGGTGTGGTAAGCCTGAACATAGACTCAGCGATTGTCCTTCAACTAGATGGGGTGACGGTGGAACCTGTGCCCCTACTATCAGATCAGTAGCTCACCTATCTCAACAGAGCAGGTTACCTAGAGCAGGTGGAAGCCAGCCTCAAATGTAGTCATAGGTATCTTATAAGTTTTCGTATCGAACCTTTTGTGTTGCTAGTCCCGAGAACTATTGCATAAGGTACAAGATCCCTTCTTGGATTTTAGTATGAGGTTTACTTTGTGGAGTGTGTAGAATGGTTAAAGGTATGAAGCCCGCAGTGATAGCCTTAGAGACGAATAGGGAGTCACGAGTTAGTGGTTTAGCCCAATCTTAAGAAAGGTCCAAGAACCTTAGAATGATGGCTTTAAGCTAAGGGGGAGAAGATAAGACAATGAGCCAAGTCAGAATTTGAGTGTCCTAGTCGAGGAAGTCTCAGAATTAATAGCTATAAAATGCCAATTCTCTTTAAGTTCAGATGACTTCCCTCAGGCATAGTCGAAGTTACGCTCTATCCGTTCTTATATGTAGACTTTCGGGAATTTCAGAGGATCGCTTCAGGTAGCGGTCCCGGTCTTACTCTTCGAATCTATAAGTCCTGACTTCATGTCATAAGTTCCCCATGTATGTTCACTCATGTCTCACAATAGGCTCGGTTCATAAGATCGTGTCATAACAGGTATATGTTCAGCTTAGGTCTCACGAATAACTTGTGCTCACGATTCTGTTACTCTAATCCCTTTGTACATATCCCCATAATGCAAATGATGGTTACAACATGTACGTTTGGAATGGATTTGGAAGGTAGGGGAGCTTGAATGAACTTGTTGTGTAGGGTGATACTTCGAGGTTGGTTTTGATGGTGTATGGATGCAGTGGGGTAAGGTTGTGGCTTATGCTTCTCGGCAGCTTAAGAGAACCACTTGACTCATGGCCTCAGGTTAACAACGGTAGTGTCGCCTTGAAGATTTGGAGACACTATAAATATTGGGTCCATGTAGATGTGTTTACGGACCAAAAAAGCCTATAATACGTGTTCACCCAGAAGGATCTAAACCTGCGTAAAAGAAGGTGGTTGGAGCTTCTTAATGATTATAATATGAGTGTCCTATATCTTCTGGACAAGGCCAATGTGGTGGCAGACGCTCTTAGCAGACTTTCTATGAAGAATGTATCACATGTAAATGAGGGAAGGAAAGAATTGGTGAAGTTGAAGGAAGTTGTCCAGAATCAGAAGGTGGAAGTATTCTCCCAAGGGGGAGATGGTGTGTTGTCATATCAGGGTCGCTTGTGTTTTCCAGGTATGGATGATTTGAGAGATCGGATATTGCATGAGGCTCATGGTTAAATATATTCTATCCATCCATGTGCCACCAAAATGTACCGTGTCCTATGGGAAGTCTATTGGTCGAGTGGCATGAAGGACATAACAGAATTTGTGGCTAAGTGCCCGAAATATCAACAGCTGAAAGTTGAGTATCAAAGACCTGGAGGTGTGCTTCAAGACATTAGTATCCCTACTTGGAAGTGGGAGGAAATCAATATGGACTTCATTTCAGGGTTGCCTCATACTCGCCGACAGTATGACTCGATTTGGGTGGTTGTAGACAAGTTGACTAAAGCATCTTATTTCCTATCAGTCAAAACTACCGATTCAGTGGAGGATTATGCCAAACTGTATATTCGGGAGTTAATTCGGTTTCATGGAGTTCCCTTGTCCATCATATCAGATAGAGGTACTCAGTTTATCTCCCAGTTTTAGAGATTGTTTAAAAAGGGACTTGGTACTCAGGCCAAGCTTAGCACAACATTTCACCCGCAGACAGATGGCCAGGATGAGTAGACCATTCAGACTCTTTAGGATATATTGAGAGCATGTGTGATTGGTTTCAAGGGTAGTTAGGATGATCATTTGCCTCTCATTAAGTTTGCATATAACAACAACTACCATTCTAGTATTTTAGATTGCTCCGTTTGAAGCTCTTTACGGGTGAAAGTGTAGATCACCTATTGTCTGGTTTGAGGATGGTGAAGCTACGTTGATAGGACAAGATTCGGTTCATGAGACTTTGGAGAAAGTTCAGCTTATAAGGGAAAGGGTTGAAAACAAGTCAGAGTCATCGAAAGTCCTATGCAGATGTGAGGAGAGAACTTAAGTGTGAAGTTGATGATTGGGTGTTTCTGAAGGTATCTCCTATGAAGGGAGTAATGAGATTTTGAAAGAAAGGGAAACTTAGTCCCCGTTATGTTGTCCCGTACTAGATTGTGAGACGAGTTGGCAAGGTGGCCCATGAATTGGAGTTACCCTCAGAATTAGCTTTAGTCCACCCAGTTTTCCATGTATTTCTCTTAAAGAAGTGTTTAGGTGATCCAACTCTAGTTGTTATGGTGGAGAGTGTAAGTGTGAAGGATAGCCTTAGTTATGAGGAGGTTCCGGTGGAAATACTGGATCGTCAGGTTTGAAAGCTAAGAAATAAAAAAGTAACCTCAATAAAGGTTTTGTGGGGGAACCCGCATGTTGAGGGAACTACGTGGGAATCCGAAGCAGATATGATGGCTAAATACCCGCATCTATTTCCTCCCGTCTTAATTTCAGCTTGAGGTATCAGTTTCCTCCCTAGAACTCTATTCAGTCTCATGTTTAGATCATGTGCCCCAGTTTCTTTAAGGTCAATGTATGTATGTTTGATTCAGGAATTCAGTCCAGTCATGTAGTTCAGTTCGAAGCCAGTCACTCCGTTAGTTTTCAGCTTACACATTCAGTATTTGAGTATGATGACTGCATTTCTCCACTTTTCAATATAATTTCCCACATTAGAGGAATGTTCCCAAGGAGGAGCTATTGTAATACACCGAAAGCCCTAAGATCAGACCCGAGGGTTGAAAAGGAGAAAACAGGAAAAAATCTGCACCAGGTCTCAAAACGAGTCATCAAATCACCGGTTGTTTACCTAACGAGTCATTAAGTGACTCATCATTTTGCTAATAGTTGGAAAATCACCATCATTTGTAAATATTAGAATATCCCCTAATGAGTCAGCAAACAACTCGTCATTTGCCTAATGAGTCGTTAAGTGACCTGTGGTTTGAGCAGCAGTGGGAAATTTCAATGTACATCACGGACTAAGCAAATGACTTGTCATTTTCCTAACGAGTCATTAAGTGACCCATGGTTTGAGCAGTGGGAAATTGTAGTGCACTTCACGGACTAAGCAAACGACTCGTAATTTGCCTAACAAATTGGCAAACGACTTGTCTTTTGCCTAATGAGTCGTCAAACGACTCATCGTTTTTGGTAGTATGTAATTTTCTGTCGACCCATTAAGGGATTTTTCATAATTTCTAGGCTTTTAAGTCCTAAATTACGTCGTTTTAAGCTCAGATAGGTGTGTCTTAATAGGGTTTAACTCATTCTTACCCTATCCCACTCCATGCATGCAAGCCTAGAAGTTCATCAACTCTTCTTCATTTTCCTTTAGGCATTCAAGAGGGTTGTGAAATCAGAAGTACCCAGGTATGTAGGGTTATGAATAGGTGTATTCATCAACACCCATGCCCAATCCCTCCTCAATTTCATGAAATCTCTAAGTTGATGCATCGATGTGGTTTTAACCCAAGTTATGAATTCTCTAAGTATCTGTCATGGGTATACTCTATGCATGTTTCTAATGTTGATTTATGATTCATGAACATATTTTAAAATGTTTTCAAGTTTTACAAATTATGATATCCATCCATGGAAGATCACGAAAAGTTGAGATTATGATATATGCATCCATGCATAATGAGATGTATATGATGAAAGTATGATTTTGAATTACACATGTCCATGTTAATGTTTTTGAATAAACCAAATATATTTCAAGCATGTTCAAGTATTGGGCAAAGCCATATGATTAAGTATGTTTCATGATTTCATTTTATTAGCTTACCACATGGATTTTGGGGTCTAGACTCCCACTATTTTCAGCTTGTGGTATGGTTTGAGCCCTAGGCTCTTCATGTTATATTTATAGATTATATATATAATATGCATGTTTCAGCTTCATTAAAAAATGATGGAGAACAAATGCATGTTTTTGGAAGTAGTGTCTAGCACCGAGTAGGTTAAGGGTCAATCAACCCTATGCTTCAGAGCTACGTGCCAACATAGGTATTTTCAGATTCTTTGGGACCTCCCTTTTGAGATTCCCCTGCCCCCAATGGGCCTTGAGCTTGATATCGATATCATGATAGCATCCTTAGCCCTGATAAGGCTTTGGACGATTCTGCCCACTTGAGTATAATAGTCGGGACCACGTAAGCTCTATTGTGGTATGTCGATTATAAGATGAGTCTCCCATTGTTCCTAATGATTTAAGTTATGCATGTTCATTAGTCCTGATATTATGTTTTCAGCAGGTTTGACCTAATGTTCAGTTTTACTCATGAATATCAGTTTTCAGCTTTAGGTCATTTGATTCAGTTATGTTTAAATCATATTTTCAGATAATAGCATACAAACCCCATTCTCAGACTCTTATGATGAAATGGCTTTATAATATGCATGATCTCTATTTTACTTACTTAGCGATTTTACTTACCCTGCACACTCGGTAAATTTCAAGTACTGACCACATAATCTATGTTGTATCCTCTTATGATATAGGCACTGGTGTTCAGACTCAGTCTCTTTGCTAGCCTGCCTTTCAGAGTAGCATATCTAGTCTCAGTAGGTGAGTTCTCATCTCCCAAGGACCATTTCTTATCAGTTATCATTACATTTTCAATTTCAGGCTTAGAGAGTTAGTTGGGGTCTTGTCTCATCAACTCATCAGAAATAGAGGCTTTTTAGACATAGATTGTATCCAGCTTCAGACTCGTATTGTATGTTCTGATATTATCCTATGTTCAGACTTCCGCCGTGTTTATTTTTGTTGATCTTTCCTTCTGATTGATTGAGTTAGATTTTATGTTCATGCAATGGGTCGACTTGGAGCCTCTAGGGTTTTCTTGTCTCGTGTCTCGATCCGGGCCTACGTTCGGGTCGTGACAACCTCCAACCTTGGGGTTGTGAGTTCGAGTCACCAAGGGAGAAAAAAGAGGTGGGATCTCCTATGGAGGGGTTAAAAAAAGTAATAGTCAAGGAATCATCAAGTCCTGTCTTGTAGGATTCTCAATAAGGGTTTCCTTTCACCCTTATGCCCAAACTCCAAGCTTCAGTTCATGTTTTTAATGTGATTGTTCAATTTCGTGATTTCTAGGTCTAGCACTCTCTTTTTTTTGTAGAAATTCTAAGTTCATTTATGATATGTTTTTTCATGATTCCTAAATGAATTATGCAATTATGCTTGGTTAAGTTCTTTGGAAAACTCTTATATATCCATATACTCAAATTTAGCATGATTTTCTCAAAATAAATATGATTTCGAATGATTTTCAATACTAAGAATCGTGGCTGCAAAATCAACACAGTTTTGAATGACTAATTCATTACTTCATGGAATTCAATTAGCATGATTTAAAACTAGTCTATGCAAAACCTATCAGATTTCAAATGTAATTATGAGCACCTATATATGTATTAGTAGTAGTATTTAACACCGAGTGGATACGGGTTCAGATGACCCTAGTCCTAGAATTTTTACCTACCACCATAGGTTAAAGGGGTCCTCACCAGTTAAGAGTTTCTCGCTTGCCTAAATGGGCTCATGAGTGAATTCACGGCTTCATGATTCTTACCTTTGGCAAGGTATGAACACCCTTCTAACCAGGGTTATAGGTTGGGCTTCATGATGCTCACGTGGTGTATGTTGGTTATTAGAATCTCCCACTATGTGGCATATGTTGATTATGAGAATCTCCCACTTCCATGTTTTACTATGCATTATCTTACGGTAGTTTGTACATGGCCTATTGATTAGTATATGAACTTGTTTTATGATGTCAGACATGCTCCACTTTATGTTTATGTTTTAAACCATAGGTCACTATACTTCAGTCTATGATAAATCTCAACATTTTATTATTAGAACAAGATTATGATTTTTAGTATAATGTCCTTACTCTCACATTTTACTTATTTCACCTACTTAATATATTCAAAATCCTGACCGCATATTTTGTGCTATATCATCTCATAATATAGGTTCAGGTGTTTAGTCTTAGCCCCGCTGTTAGCTACATTCCATCCCCAATCAACTTAGAGTTGGTGAGTCCTCATCATTCGAGGACAAGAGTTTTATTTCATGTTTTCCTTACTCTTTCATTTTTCAGTTTATGTAGAGCTAGTTGCGCACCTATCCTTCCAGCTTTTCAATTTTTAGAGGCTTTCAAATAGAGATGTTTAGATGTTCAACATGTTGGTCTTTATGTTGTTTCATTTTAACACTTATTGATATTCCAGACTTATTCAGTTTTATGATATATCTCATTATTAGCTTCCGCTTAGTTTTGTTAGCTTATGTTCATGCCATGCTTTTACCATTGGTAGCTTGGAGCTATTTGTGGTTCTAGATCCCGTGCTGCTTCCAGGGTCTAGACTCAGGTCGTGATAAACTTGATATAGAACATTAGGTTTAAGAGTGTCCTAGGGTGTTTGAAAGCCATGTTAAGTAGAGTATTTTTCATGGGTGTGAAGCGTACCAAACTTATGAGGAAGAGACTATGAAATGTTCTTAGGAAATTTCCCTTCTTTCATGGTCTGTATCATGGGAACAAACTCTCTTTACTCTTCTAATTCGTGCTATACATGTTTACACAAAATGCCTCCCAGAAGAGCAAATGGAAGGACAAATGGTTACGAGAATCAACCAGCCACACCAACTCAATAGATCCTCTGAATGAATAAGTTACTCATACAGATTTCAGGGCTTCCTTCTAGATGTTGGCACAGGCCATGACCGCTCAGGTCAACCAGCAGGAGCTTGCACCCATAAATCCTAATAGGAATGCTATAGTTGCATGGGTACAAGACTTCACCAAGATGAACCCGCCAGAGTTCCATGTCACCATGGATCCACATGATTTCATTGATGAGGTCTAGAAGATCACTTAGATCATGGGTATCATTGGAGAATAGAGTACAGACTTGACAGCTTATCAGCTGAAGGGGGTAGCACATCTATGGTATAAGCAGTAAAAGAAGGTCATCGGGTAGGTGCAGCTCTAGTTGATTGGGATGAGTTTGTGACAACCTTCCTAGATAGGTTCTTTCCTTGTGAGTTAAGAGAGGTGAAGTCTAAGGAGTTTATTAATTTGAAGTAGCACTCTACATCAGTGAAGAGTACACCCTAAAGTTCACCTAGCTATCTAAGTATGCTCTGGAAATGGTTGCCCAACTGACGTATCAAATAACTAAGTTGTGTCAGGAGTGTCAGACTTGGTGGTCAAAAAGTGTAGGACTGCTATGCTTATTAGGGATATAGATATTCCCGATTCATGATTCATACTCAACAGATTAAGGAAGACAAGTTGAAGGATAAGGAAAGGGATAACAAGAGGGCTAGGATAGGAAACTTTGAATTCTCTCGGCAAAGGACAGGTGGTGGAAATTGGTCACACTCCCATCAGAGGTCATCTGCTCCAGTGCATTCGTTAACTAGCATCTCATCCCCCATGACCAGGGGTGATCAAAGGGGTAGAGCACTAGGCTTTAAGTCTCAAAGGAGTATGTCCGGAGGACGCACTTTTCAAACTTGCAATAGGTGTGGGAGGAACAACCCAAAGAGTGTTGGATTGGAAAGGACGCATGTTTTGGGTGTGGAAAGACCAGTCAAAGGCTCCAAGATTGTCGCCAGTCAGGGTTATGTCAGTGGTCGTACCCAAGCCACTTCTATAGCAGCTCTAGTAGCTCACCCATCCTAGCAGGGTGCCTTATCTAGTGCAGGTGGCAGACAACACTAGAATCATTTCTATGCGCTCTCATCACGCTAGGATCAGGAGAACTTACCAGATATGATCATGGGTATGTTACGAGTCTTTTACTTTGATGTTTATGTACTGTGAGATAGAGGGGCCACATTATACTTTGTAACCCCATATGTTTCTTATAATCTTCAATGTCAGTCCCAAAATCCTCCCAAAACCCTTCTCAGTCTCTAATCTTATGGGTGAGTCAATCCTAGCACGAAGGGTATATAGAGACTGCCCGGTAATAGTGTCACGCCCCGAGCCTACACCCTGGATGGAACACGATACTTGGAGTCACAAGTAACTTCAAGTCAATCCCTGGTCTATCATACACTGTCATTCTGAGTAAACATAAAATATAGCGGAAGCTTTAAAGTAAACTATAAAACATTTATGAAATAGAGCTGGATCATAAAGTTTAAAAACATTTGAGCAGAACTACAAGTCTGAAAATCCATATTTGTGTCTGAGAGCCACTACAACTGATGAGTTGCTGGGACAAGCCCCTAGCAAAATCCTAATCTAAATAGAAGAAAGCAAAACTGAGTAAAATAATCTTCGTCCTCAAAAGATGAGGACTCACACTTAGAACCGCTGAAGTCTTTTAAGAGAGACCGACTAGAGACACTAAGACTGAGTTCCTGCAGTTGTATCATAAAATGATACAGCATAAAAGTATGCATCAGTAAGTTGAATGTACTGAGTAAGCAGGAGAAAACATAATACTGAATGTAAATAACTAAACTAAAATGACATGTAATGACCAACTGAAGTACCACACCAAAACATCTGAATATGCTGAGATTGTCAAGATGACCATATCTGATGGTCCAAGACATGTCCTAAATCTGAAATACTAAGTCCGAGATATTGTATTGAACTAATAACTATACTGAGTAGTCTGAAACTATTCTGAACTGAGCTAAGCTGAGACTGCGTTGAACTGAGCTAAACTAAGACTGTACTGATTAGTGGGAGAATCTATAACCGACATATAACCACGTGAGCGAGTTGTGGAGTCCGATGTATACACCCCATCGGTAGGACCCAATATACCTTGCCAGGGTATAAAGGCATGAAATTGGGTGATCACAAATCTGGGGCCATGAGGCCAATAAAACTATAACCTACGGAGGCAACATAGTTTTGAGAACCTAGGTGCGCTGGAACCCCGGTTCGCTTGGTGCTAAGTCCCACTCCCACTAGATATTTCTAGACTGACTACTAAGCTAATAGATCAAAACTGGGGCCCATGACTAGTCAGGAATACATATTTGGAAGCACCCTAAGAGTCTTATTAGACTAGATTCTGTAACTGGGTTCTAAGACTGGTCAGAGCTGCTTATATGGAAGCATCGTAACCGTCTAAAGAACAAATTGTAATTCTGAAACTGGGGTCCTAAGGATGGTCTGAGTTTCCTATCTGAAGGTGTCATGACCGCCTAACGGACCACTAAAACTAATATTGAGTCTGATTCTGATAACTGGGAGGCACTACTGACAACTCGAGAATTTCTGTAGTCAAACTGATCAGTTGACATTTTTGACTAACACTGGATACTCTAACATTTTTAACTGAACTACACTGTATCAATCTAACTAA